>PVJO010019879.1:0-33293 GCA_004026905.1 Hystrix cristata
AGTAAAAGACACACTAACATTAATCCCCCTCAAAACACTCCCTCTCATTTTGAACATACTTATCATTCTTGCCACTTTCTGAAACAGGTATGGAAGTTTTTTTTCATGAGTGTTTTTATGAGGTGTGTAAAAAAACATGGTGACTGCTGCTGCTGAGTGCCATCTAGTGAAAAGGCAGGCTCAAAAAAAAGAAACATTACAGTGTGTCCTCATCTGCCTTATTCACCCGATCTGGCATCCCGTGACTTCCAGCTCTTTTCCAAAATCAGAATGAACATGAAAAATAAATGTTTGGAATCCAGTCAGAACAGGAGGGCAGCCACAACAGTACAACTAAAGATACCTAAAAAAAGAGCACTTCCAGAAGTACTTCATTAAGTGGCAAGAATGATGGGATAAGTGTGTTCAAAGTAAGGAGAGGTGTTTTCAGAGAGATTCGTGGCAATGTGCTTTTTACTGTAATAAATATTTTTAAGGAATTTTTTTTTTTTTTGGAGGTGGGGATCGAACCCGGGGCCTTACACTTGCAAGGCAAGCACTCTAACCACTGAGCTAAACCCCCAACCCTATAATAAATATTTGTAAAGGATTAAACATTCACTGTATTTTGTGATCACACCTCATACATCTCAGGGGTTCAGTGAATGTCTTTGAATAGTGAATGGAGATGTGAGATCGTATAACAGACATGATGCTGCTGCTTAAAACTGACTTTAAAGTGAGTAAATACATCAGTTTAAATTTTGTCAGTGTGTATTGACACAAGCTTGTTAGAACACAAACGTACAAAGTAGATAACTCCTTGGAAGGAGTTAGCTTTGCAACATTTAAAAGATAAGAAGATACTGAGAGAGGAGGTTTGCTTAAACCCAGAAATTTGTGACCAGCCCGGGCAACGTAGCAAGAGCCAGTTTCAAAACAAACACAAAAAAATATTCCAAAAGAAGCAAAAACACAACCTCCTCCATGATTAACTCTGTTTATTATTCTGCTTCCTATTAAACCTAATTACTTTTTTAACCTAGTAAAATGAATCTTACGGTGAACTATAAAAATTAATTTAATGAAAACTCCCCCAAATTTTCTGTCTTTTGCCTTTTCATCTCTTTCTCTGGGTGGAATATTTGATTAGTAAATTTTATTTTTCTGCATAGTCAAAGTGTGACTTATTTGTTTCAATTTCTGTTAAAGCTGCCAAATAAATTTCCATCCCAGAAAACAAATCAGTTAATATGTAAGTTACCTAAAAGAAGGTTTAATACATAGTGAACACTCAAGAGCTGTTAGCTACAATTGGCTTTTTATACCGCCAGATTTTTAACCTTTTGCCATGACCATAATATGTGTAAAAATACAAACATATTTTGAACTGTTAAACAGTTATGTTTCTACAACAGAACTGTGATGAACAAATATCTGTATTTTGTTTAAAAATATTCTAATATATTAAAATATTCAGAATGACACTTGAAAAACAGACTGAAGAATATTGAAAGTAAACTTTTGAGGATATTTACATTTTATAAATTTAGTAGGCTATTGCAATAGAAGTACTACTTTGCAATAGGTGATTGTAATGAACTTCAATTTCTTTGTAAAGACCTTTATTATAAACAGGATGCTCATATCCATGGCAACAAGGAAGCCAACTCTTAGCTCTTGGAAACATATGAAAATAATTAATTAAGTTTTCTTCATTTCTTTTTCCCCCATAATATAAAGCAACAATAGTGTTTTGCTCATTCGTTGCAAAGGATATTATACATAAGTTCCAATATAAAAATTAAAATCTAGTGAGGTCCACTCTACTGAAGGGTTAAATATATGTCCTTAGTCTACATAAACTATTGCCAAGCTTAAGACAGGTAAATCTATAAAGTTTCATCATCAACTACCATTAGATAGAAGTCTGACTTTCTGCTAATTTTAACCTAAATGTCATTGAAAATAGCTCTTCTTAAGGCAAAGTTACATGAGCATTTGCTTGCTTAAAAAAAATATGACCATATGTAACCCTACTGCTAATAGCCTCGGTCTTGTATTCTAAGATGTAAATATACAACTTTTTGAAGCAAGCTAGTGATTTGTAAGTTGAAAAATGAAAATACTGCACGGATGAAACATACGATATGTATCATGTATTATGATAAATAGTATATATAAAATGTATATATTTTTGTTGAACAACCTTCCTGAGAGAGAAAAAGCTTGTTTTAATAACTTAGGGCCCGATTTTTTTGCCAAGTAAATACAGTACTATAAAGTGTAATCATTTAAAACTGTGATTTTTAAGGAGTGCTAGGGTACAAATGGGAGCAATGTGGTGCCTTTTATCTCTGAGAACTGATTCTTTGGGAGAGCTGATGTGCACCTCATGCAGTGTGAACAAACATGGCCAGCAGGGAGAGACAGCAACAGGCTGTTACTGTTGCCCACTTACCCTCGGTACCACTGCTTTGCCACCCAGAAGTGGCCTTCTTTTAGAGAGAGAAAGGGTGGAGGCTCTTGAAATACAGAGGAAGAAAACAGAAGAACAGGAACATTTTTAGAATCCCAGATCCTTAAGCAGGATTCAGAACTGTCCACGAACACTTCTACACACCACTCTTTTTTCTTTTATTTGTAAAAACAGTTATATTCTATGCCATCACACACATTTCCAGTTGACTCCAAGAAGGGCATTGGTGAATAAGCTTTTTAAAAAGTTTCCTGACATCTTTTGTTCTGTTGTTTGCCAGTTTGGCCCTCAGAAAACAGAACAAAAGCAACCCCTTGATTTTTATTTTGTGAGATGCCAGAATGATAATTGCTGGACTGTTTGCCACGTCCTGTGACTCAGTGTGCAGGCTCAGCGAGTGCCAGAATGTCTGAGTGGAGACCATTCTGGGGTGGACCATGAATTCCTGGGCTTGGGGACGATGGTCTGCAGCAGCCTGACCCCTGCCAGGCCTTTCAGTTCTTCAGTTCCCACACACCTCTTTGGACCCTCCTGGAGTCATCTGTAGCATCCGGCCAGCGCTGGCATGACTGACCTTTTGCAGATCTGCATGGTAAATATTTTCATATCTGGCTTCTCACGCTCTGGATAGTTTCCAAAGGCCCTGGAATTTGCCCAGCGCCTCTGTCTGTTTGGGAGCCCATCCTTGTTTTCCAGAAAGACATAGGACAGTCCTTCTGCCATCTTCAAGAGAGTGTGGGAAGTTGTTGATCACTTTATTTAATTTCACCTTGTTTGGAAAATAAAAGTAACTGCCAGAAGTAAATTTGTCACATGTTGTGTTGTGAGCACAAAGCGTTGAGCAACTAGGTTGCAGAAAGATGAGGTTTTCCTTAAGTGGCTTAAAAATCAAAGTGGTACACCCCTTTGCTTTTTCTTTCCATTTATAAACTTCTTGGCTAGCTGGAGAGCATAAATTGGGGCACATTCTGCTCTTAAAAAACAGCAGGTGTTTTTCTGTACTATGATATTATCTCAAAATCTAAAATTAAAAAATAAAATAAAAAAGCCTGAAAGGATTGTTTTATTTTATATAGCCTAATATTCAGTGCTATATGCACATACGTATGCACAAGCACAAACATACTGAAAGGAATAATAAAAAATGTGTTTGGAATTTAATTGAACTTTGAATTTAAACAACTTCTTATTAAAGCTCATCTCCTATTGTTATAGTACTAATGAATAGGGATTGAGCAACTGGTTTTTTTTTTTTTTTTTTTTTTTTGGTAGAACAGCCTGGTTTCAAATGGGAATTTCTTATATGATAGGGAAAAAAGAGTATTGAAGAAGCAAATCATGTTATGGTTCTGTTGTTCATTTGTGTACGGACGGCACAGCATAACAGCTCAAGAGATACTCTTGTAGTTTTCGGAGTATTTTCAGGCCTCTTCCCAGCCTTTATTTTTCATCCATTATTTTGTAATCAGTCTACTGGTCACTCTTTAAATATAGTAATCATCTGTTGCAAATACATTATTCATTTTTTATTACTCCTTATTTCATAGGAAGTTAAACATTAGGTAGAAAAAAACATTGCTTTTCTTGGCATTGTTGAGAATTAATTTTTCAGATAACCAAGACCTACCGCAGAGCCATTCATTTTCTAAAAATAGCCATTTTAGTGAAAAAGCATTGAAAATTTGACGACTGCCATAATTTCGGTCATTTAGTAGACAGAATACTTCGCACATGCTTCAGTGTGTGTGGTTATTGTATGCTGATCACCCAAACACCCTGCTTCTATTTAAAGTCATTTATTTTTTATCTTGCTCTTGGAATAGAGACTGAAATCCTTACTATGCCTGTAACCCACTTGTCTCCTCCAGTTTCACTGTACTCTGAACTCTCGATATTTGCAACGCTCAAACTACACAGGTCTTCTGAAGTCTCTTGCTTTGCCATGTTCCCTCTTGCCACAGGACTTCTGTACAAGCTGTCTCTCTACTTTGCATGGTCTTCTTTCCCTGCTTTCCTTGATAATTCTGTTCACGCTTCACATCTCACTTCAGGTGTGACTTTCTCAAGGAACCCTTTTCCTAACACTGTTGGTGATGTCCAGAATTATGAACTCAGTATTTATTCTAGCATTTATCACTAGAAAAGTCTACAGTGATTAGCTTCATGTCCAGGCAGTGGTTTCTGCACGGTCAGACTTTGTTTTGCTAACATTTAAGTACCATGGTGTCTGGGACACTGCCTGTCAGAAAGGCAGCACATGAGTTTTCAATGGGAAAGATAAGTCTTCAAGGAGGAAAGCTTGGTTCTTGGGAGGGTGAAAAAAATTTTAGATGTCACAATGGCTTCAGACCCTCCAAACAGGTGCAGTACATTAAAAGATAACAGTATACCTGTGATGTCACAATTTCATGGTAGCACCATAATAATGGGGAGAACTTAGGGAAAAATACCTGAAAAGGTCCCTTAGGGGATGAAAATGAAAAAAAAAATCATTGAACAGAACCGAGATAATAAATATGTTTGAAAGAAAGGATAATGAAACAAGGTTATGATTACCAGTAATCATTTGTGTCACATGCAGCATTTTCTCCAGAGCATTTTTAGGGGCAATTCCCACATTAAATCATTGATTTTGAGTTCCTTGAGGTTTTTCAAAGTTTATTTTCTATTACCTCCTTTTGTCTTTGAAATTCAGCTATTATTCTTACCAGGTTACTCATCTTTTTTTCTGTCTCTTATGGACTAAGAAAATAGATGGTGAAACTAGAAAAATGTTTAAAATAAAGACCAAGTGCTACAAAATAAAGTCCTGGCATGTTCCTTTTTGACTAATTCACTGGTCAGCCAATGTGTCAGACATTGTATTAGTAATTGTTTGTTGCAGATATAATAATTTCATGCAGTTACTTTTACATTCTTAGAAGCATTCTTTTTTTTTTTAATCTTTCTCTTTTTTGCCTTGATTTTATTTCTTTTCAAGACAGGCAGATTTTCCAGACAGAAGACCCCTAAATGAATGAGATCTCATTTTATTTCAAAGCATACTTTTTTCAAAGAGGAATGCTTTTATGTATTTTCTTCATTTTTTTGTTGCTTTTAACAAATTTTAACAAATTTCAGTTTGGTAGATTATTCAGATTATTCTCGCTACAGAAGATACAAATTGATGTCTGTATACCCTCTGTTAAAAATATTTCTCTTTCTCCAAAGAAGGACACTTTGCTCTTGGTTGGTTAATTCATATTTTCCCATTACATTTGCAGTGAAAAGCCTCGTATTTGTGCCCATATTTCTGTACTGTTCTTTTTCCTTACCCTGGGAGACTACACTCTTTTATTTCTTTTATACATACTAAACACTTTTTTATCTATGGCAGCTAACTGTACTGCTTTTTGTTCCATATCTGATTTGATTTTTTTCTTGGAGCTTTCACAAGCCGCTAGACTTTTTATTTCATATCACAAGAAATAAACAACATCCTCCCATGTGCTTTTCTTACCTTCTCATCTCCATCTGTATTCACACACTGGAACTTTTCATAACATCTTTACCTCCTATGTATTTCGGTGTTCTTAGTAAAGATTTTACAAACTTAAGTTTGAACTCTCAGGGCGTCTTTTTCACTTGATAAACAGTCAAGAGTCCAGAAACCTTCCTTTGAATTTCCATCTGGTTCATAGTTTTGAGCACAGTGTAGAAATAGAGACCGAAAGTGAAATATTCACAGTCTGGGGAGGTATTAAAAGATCTGTGCTTTGACAGTGGCACTTTGTACTGCTAAACTGGCAAATTTCCCGTGTTGACTGGGACAATGGGCAGGTGACGACTGGACGGACCTCAGCATTCTCAGTTGCGTCTTTGTGACTCCGGAGCTACATCTCCTGACCTCTGAATTTGAGCGGTCAGTGGTGCTAGGTGTCTCAGACGACAATGATCTCTTTTCTGGGCCCAACAGGTTAAAGCTCTTTGAGGAAAGAAATTACTCCTTTCTCTTTGTACCCATCTTTGCATGCATTTCGCTTGACAATGCCTAGCAAACATCAGGCACTTAATAAATGCTTGCTGAATACTTGATAATTAAAAAAATACTAATTTGGTTGTTTGTCCATACTCAACTCATTTCTCTCTGGTGTCAGCACCATTTATTTCCTAACTAATCCATCTTTAATTCTGCTCTAATGTTGTGAATATTTAACAAATAAAAAATTGAAAATGGTTAATTGCCTTTCCTTAATATATTATCTGTGACATCAACTACCTAATCAATATTTTACCTCTAATTGAATTTGCACACATGGATGTTATAAATCATGTCTTCTGCACTCAGTTATGTCTTCAGACTCCTCAAAGCTCTTCCTTTCTCCTCTGTCTGTTCATTATGCTTCCGATTTGATGCTGCTGCTGTGGTCAGCAGTGGCGCACATATTCATAAGTTGAGTGAAAGGACCCGTGCAGGAACTCATCGCTAATTAGCAGTGCATTTCCATAGTGAAAAATTGGCCTAAGTTTTCAAGAAAAAAATAGAGTTGCTGAGGCCAAAAACTAGTCTGTCGGTTCAGACCATGGCAAATTGTTATTGCTTCAAACTTAGGATCTTTACAATGGCTAATTGGATATTCTTTTAACTAAAACATTGTAAATGGCATAACTGTGATGATCCTATTTGGAATTCAGCCCTTGTTTTCAGGGATTTACTGTTTTGAAAAAATGTTTGATAAATTTATAGCAGAGGAGAAAATACTTCTGCCAACTA
Source organism: Hystrix cristata (assembly GCA_004026905.1). Classification (NCBI taxonomy): domain Eukaryota; kingdom Metazoa; phylum Chordata; class Mammalia; order Rodentia; family Hystricidae; genus Hystrix; species Hystrix cristata. The sequence goes on from PVJO010019879.1 coordinate 7,212, forward strand.
CGTAAGTGCTTTGGACATAATTTGTATTCCTGCTGTTACATGCAGAAACTTGTGCCAGATGAAAAAAAAAAGTGAAAAGAAATTTTGTTTGGAAAGAAACCAGCAGCCTGGAAAGGTAGTTTTAATCTATAAATATCTCTCTTACGGAGAACTGAATACCAACTAAATTCATTCTCAAGAAATAAAATTTTTAAGATAATCAGAATATTCCACTGCATTCATTTAAAAATGCTTATACTGGATATAGGTTTTTTTTTTTTTTGTGGTGCCAGGGATCAAACTCAGGCCCTTGTGCTTGCAAGGCAAGCACTCTAATCACTGAGCTAAATCCCCAGCCCTACTGGATATAGTTTTAATGACTTTTCAAATAAGAATGAGCATTATGATGAGTTATTTACAAAGTGAAAAAAGTAAAAAGTTCTACATTTTCTGTATCATGAAATGCCAACCCCGTGTTGAAATGGAACGAACATGAGATAATTGGGAGACTCTGACTGATATACTGGCTTATCCATTTAGTAGGCACATGTCTTTGGAAGGCCTGATTTCATTTTATATAAAATAGAGCACTATACAAATAAGAGCATAATTTATCTAAAATAGTTTTATGGCATAGGATGCTCCAAACAGTGAAACTTTCTTAATTAAGTATCTAAGTAATGTGTGATTCTGATAACTACATTTTTCCATGTGTAGAGTAAAGCGTTTTTGGCTTCTAATTTTGCTTTATGATGTGTTGAGCTTCACATCATTATTTCATGAAATACAGGAACATACCTACTGAACATGAATCAGTGTCATGAAGTCAGAGGTTCCCTATTATCTCATGCTAAAATAACCACTGTAGAAAACAGTATGGAGACTCCTCAACAATGTTAAAAACAGAACTACTTTATGATCCAGTAGACCCACTACTGAGTATTTAGCCAAAAGATCTGAAATCAGGTTTTTCCCTTAGGAGTTGAAATTAGCATTTCTCTGTTCATTGCATCACTATTCACAGTGGTGTGAATATGGAAACATCTGAATGTCCATCTGCAGATGAAGATTTGAAATCTGGTATATAAAGCAATAGGAGATCATGTAGCCTTAACAGAGAAGGGAACGTTGCAATATATATCAACAGGAATATAACTGGAGGACACAATGCTAAGTGAAATAAGACAGAAAGATGTGTTGCATGATTCTATTTACATTAGGTATTTAAAAGAGACAAATTCATAGAATAAGGAGTGGAAGGTGCTTACCAGGGGCTGGGGCTACTGCATAATGGGGAATTAACTAATTGACAAACATAAATTTCAGTAAAGTAAGATGATTGTGCTCTAGAGAGCTACTGTTCAGCATTGCACTTGTATAATAATAATATATTGTGCACTTAAAAGTTTAAGATGGTAAACTTCATGTTAAATGTTCTTACCATGGTTGTTAACAAGGAAGAATCAAAGTGATCACTATACCTTGATACCCAAAGATCATTTTTAAGTGAAATTTAAGTGAATTAAATCAAATATGCACTGTAGTGCATAATTCCTTTTACATTCCATTTGGCATGTGTATGTATATATAAAATCATTTTTCAAAAAATGAAGAGATAAATTTAGAAAATTCTAGTAGTTACTTATAAACTTTAAGACAGCAGTTTGATTACACTAAAAATTGTCAAATGAAATTCACCAGGTGATGCAGGTATTCCTTGTAGTATACTGCACTTTCAATTTTCTATATGTCAAAAATACTCATAATTAAAAGTTGTAAAAAATTCAGATGAAAATATTAGACATGACTGACTTAAATGAGATTCTAACCTTTATTAAAAATAATAATATAAAAATTTTACAGAAATAACCACTTCTTTTGCTTATTGTCTATTTGTTTTAATTCATGGAATGGTAAATGTAGCATTTTTCCAACAGGGAGAATGAAGTCAGCCTGAGAAAGTGTAATTCTAATTGAAAAAATAAAATTTGAGTTTTCTCTGTGTAGAGAAAGCTGAAAAAAATTCATATTTTCAGAGACACAGGATGTTTTTTTTTTGAGACACAGGGTTTTTATAAGATACAACATGTCTAGTCATTTTTCCTGTCTGGCAATAGAGAAGAGGTTTTAATACTAATTATAACAACTAGTATTTGCATAGCACTTTCTTGTTCCCAAAATACTTTTCTTTCTTCTGATAGATACGGTTGTAGGTAACTGAAGTGAGGTACTTAGAATAATTTAACATTCATTCTTATGCTTTGGCAAAGAACAGACAACCCCATGACAGATAGGTTGTAAACTTCCCTTGTGATTAAAGAGGAGCAATGTAACCCCTTGGAATCTTTTTCAGCTCATGCTTTTATTTTTCCTATTCTCTGTTATACAAAACAAACTATGTTTAAAGAAAACATTGAATCCCAGTTACCCGTATAAATCATTCTCAAAGGAACAGCACTTATTTAGACCTCGAGTCTGTTAATTCCTGTCTTTTTTCTTTTTTTCTGAAAGCCTTATTTAGAAAATGATATTTCTGTAACAGAAACAGTTATCACTAGGGCAAAAGCGAATCTCTGCCATTTCTATGAAGTGGCACTTGCTCAGTTCCAAAACATCGACAACATCCCTAATACTTTGGCTTCCTAGGCAGGCTATCTTTTTACTGCTGGCAGTGAAAACAGGATTTTTCTTCCTAGTTGCCATGTGTTTCCTAAAGGAACATGTGATCAAAACAAATGTTAACTATAGATATGTTTGTATGTTTTACATTGTGACATCTTTCCCATTTGAATTGGCTTCTTTTAAATTGTAAGTTTTTGGCAGGCATCTTGAGACCCTGTTTGTGGACATGCACTCTTCTGATTCTCCTAGGTATGTTTTCTTTGGTGAAGATTTTTTCTAAAATATTTTCTGTATCAGTAAAATTGAAAGACAATAAAAAACAAAATAAGCTAATCTGGAGTTAGTGATGTTGACCCCAGAGCAGTATAATTGCATAATCAAGCAAATACTCTAGAAATATTGAAGTCTCTTATCTGACATAAATTAATAAATATCTGGGTAAAATAGTCAATAATCCTTTCTCAAAATGAGAAGATTAGATACATAAAACTATTTATAATAAATCTTTCAAATTAACTCTTCAGAGTGTTCGATGTAATTGCTACTATACAGAAGCCAGATCCTGTGAGCTCCATGTCAGTTTTCAAGAAGTGGGATTGGATCTGAGACCCCAGAAGACTCCACCAATAGGGAGTCCCACTTGCTGGGCACTCCGGGACCCTGAAACTGACCCTCTTCCCCAGCAGTATCAAAAATTTTGGTTGCACTAGAGAAGACTGTGAATTCAACTGCCTAGACTCTCCACAGAAGGAGCAAACAAGTCTTCAGAGTAGGTGTAACTGGGAAAACCTCCGTTAGGCTCAGTGTAACAGAGAGCCAAGACATTCTTCATAAATGAACACTAAAGGTATTTTTGCAAGATAAATCTCTCCAAAAGAAAAGGGTGAAATACACAACAAATACATATAAAAATAAATGAAATTAGATGATTCATCTAGAAAGTACAAATCTTAAATATTAACTTCAAAAAGTGAAGATTTTAAAAAATGAATGAAGTAATTTCAAAGATATGAGGAAAGAAAAGTTTTTGCCCATTTAAGATGTGAACCAATTAAATAGGCCCCAAATGTACCCATCAAAACAAATGCAGTAAGACACCCTCCAAGACACATTATCATGTTAAGTTATTGAAAAAAGCTTACAAACAGAAAATAAAAAGTTGTATTTAAACAAATTTGAACAAAGATGACATTCAACACACAAAGAGCAACAGTGATTATTAGAAGACAAAGGAGAAACGCCTTTGAAACCCTGCCTCCTGACTTGGAAACTATTATTTAGTGTTTTCAGGTATACTCTGGTTATTGTTTTTACTCACTTGACATTTGTTTAGAAGTTTCTTTGACCAGTTTATTTGCTTATTTTTGCCAGCTCTACTTTCAGATTTCCGTTGGAGATTCTTTGAATTTTTCCCCCAGAAATACATCATTTAGAAAATGTTTTAGTAGGAGTCTTTTGAGTGTAAATATTCTTAAATTTATTTATCTGAAATTATTCTTATTCTCATTTTGGTCTTGAATAATAGTTAAGCTAGACATTTAATTTATTTTCTGCAGTCTTTTTTCTCTGAATATTTTACCATTAGGAATATGGGGCATTTTTACCCTAAGTATGCTTTTCTCACTTGATTATATTAAAATCTTCTTTTGATCTTTGTCTCCCTACTATTTAACTAAGAGATGTTTGGCGGTACATTTGTTTTTATTTATCTTGTTTGGAATAGTAAAATCTTGAATTGCTATGTATATAGCATGTATAGTCTTAAAAATACTTATGCATTATTTTTGGAATATTTCATCTTTTCCATTATGCTGTATTTAAAGTTCCCTTTAGGCATATATTGGAACCTCTCATTGATTTTTTTCATATCTCATAATTTTTTATATTTGCTATTTCACATTTTATTAATTTTGGAACTCCTTATAGTTTACTTATTCTTCTTTGACAATGTTCATTTTACTGTATAACTACATGGAAGTTTATAATTTCAGTTATTAATTTCTAATCTCTAGAAACCTAGGTCTTTTCCACATCAGCTGATATCTTAGTAGTATTTCACTGTTTGTTAGTGATTTTTTTTTTTTTTTTTTTGTGGTGCCGGGGATCGAACTCAGGCCCTTGTGTTTGCAAGGCAAGCACTCTAATCACTGAGCTAAATCCCCAGCCCTGTTAGTGATTTTGATATAAATTTATTCCTTAAAGTTTGCTTGAGTTCCATTGTATCTCATATATTTTTAAAATTTGAAAATCTTGGAATCTAAATCTTCAGTGTGCTGTTCTGCTTTCCCCGAGGACTGCCTGTGTCCTGGGGCATTGTGTAAATTTTGGATTGTGAGTTTCTAAAGTATTCAGACAAAATTTGCTGTGGCTTTCTCCCCAGGTTTCTGCGATCCCCTGTTATGGAACAGCTATAAATTTGTTTTATGGGAGTTCTGGAGCCATAATGTTAATTTTACTCTTAAATCCACAAGAGAAGAATTATGGTTGTATATACTCAATGAAGTGTTGGTTTTTTTTCTGCTTAGTGTCCAGGTCATGTCAGACATGTTTCTATGTCGTTGCTTTCTCCCTTGGGAAAGATTTTTATCTAATTCACTCTTTCATTGAAGTGAAAACCTTCAAATACCTTAAATGACATAGTAGTTCCTACTCTTCACCTAATATTGGCTCAAGGCTTGTGTCCTGTCCTAAACTCACAGTTGATGAAGATTAACAAATGACCTGGGGATGACTCTAGCTTCATTTACAGCTTTGTCTTCAACCTTTCCTTCTCACTTATGTATCTTTATTAATTTTTGTCCCATGTGTATTTTATGTGCTTTTTAGGAGGTTATAAGGTCTTTAGGTTGCAGAGGACATGAGTTGTCCACTTCTCTTCTCCCTTTCTATACAAGTCCAGTGTTAAAATACACATGTGAAGTATTCTCAGAGACTCTCCTTAAATCGGTTTTCAGGCATGAACATTCCAATGCAGCCTCTCCTTTTTTTTATGATCATTTCTGAAAACACAACATATGAACACTTAGTCTATGCAGGCAATCAGTGCATAGGGTAAATTTTCAATATTGAAATGTAAATTGGATACATAAAAAAAGACAAAGGATTTCAAAGCAACAACTTAACTTTCTGTCTTAAGAAACTAAAAGTAGAAGAACAAATTATCCCCAAAGCAAGAAGAAGGAAAGTAATAATAAAGATTAGAGAGGAAATACATGAAATGTAGAAGAGAAAATATCAACAAAATCAGAAGTTGTTGGTTCTTTGAGAATATCAACAAATCTGAAAATGTTAGGTAGACCTCAGTGGAAAAGAGAGAGGACTTGAATTACTCAATTCAATAATGAAAGAGGGACCTCATTAGTGATCTTACAGAAATAAAAGGTTGATAAGAGAAGACTAATTTAAAGGAGGTAGATTCCTAGAAACACACAAGCTACTGAAATCAAATGAAAATGAGATATAAAATCTGAGTAGACCCATAACAAGTAGAGAAACTGAATAAATAATCACAACTCTTCTCATAGTGAAAACCCCAGCTCCAGAACACTTCATTACTGGATTTTATCAGACATTTAAATAGTTAATACTAGTCTTTATCAAAGTGAATTCCATTCTTTTTATCCATGTATTCTGTCTTCATGCTAGTATCACATTGTCTTGATAACTATTGCTTTGTGATGCAGTTTTGAAAGGAAGAATAGGACAGAACACTTCCTAACTTAGTCTATGAGCCCAGTATTGGCAGCAACAAAGATATCACAGAAAACAGAACTACAGACCAATATTTCTTATGCATACAGATGCAATAAAACCCCAACAAAATGCTAGCAAACTGAATCTGGTAAAATATAAAAAAGATAATATGCCATGATCAAGTAGCATTTACCACACCAGTTCTGAATTGATTTCACATCCAAAAATCAATCAATGCAATACACAGTGTGGTTAGAATCTAGGATGATAGCTCAATAGATGCAGAAAAATCTTCTGACTACCAGCACAGTCCATCGCACAAGCATTCAGCAAACTAGGAACTTGAGGGAACTGTACAAGCCGTTAAAAGTATCTGTGAAAAGTCCACATGGAAATAAACTAACATCCATCAGTTTACAAATAAATAAAATATGGTATATCCATACAGTGGAATATTATTCAGCAACAAAAAGAATGATGTGCTGGTGCATGCGCCCACACTGATAAACTTTGTGGAAAACATTATGCTAAGTCAGAGAAGCCGGTCACAAAGGTGACATATTACGTGATGCCATTTATATGAAATTTTCAAATCTCCAAATCCATAAAGAAAGAAATTGGATTAATGATTGTCTAAGGTTAGGAAGTGGGAGTAATGGGGAATGGCTGCTAATGAGCAGGATTTCAGAAAGATTTTGAAAATGTTCTAAAATTCTTTTGTGGTGATAATTGCATAATGCTATGAATATATTTAAAATAACTCACCTATGCACTTTAAAGGAGTGAAGTTTATGGTATGTGAAATACCTCAATAAATCTAATTTTTTAAAAAAGAAAATAACTGGCCCTAGATCAGATTCTGTTATAGCATAAAGCAAAATAATTAAAAACAAACCTGATTTATTCATAAACTATATTTGGTGGTAAATAAAGAGCTTTTGCTTTTCTTACATAAGGAAACATTTTCTTACATAAAAATTTCAGTAAATAAATATAAAAGAGTTGGTAGAAAAATTGTCAATTTTGTAAGCAACCCTTAAGGAATGAATTCAGATACAGATTATCAAAGAATGAAGCAATAGGGAAAATGTGTCACTGGTAATTTTATATTGGCGGAATCCCTCTGTCACCACATACTGTGTTTGAATGCTGTTTCACACTAAAATTCATATGATTAAACTCAAACCACCAAGATGAAGCTGTTGAGACATAAGGGTATTTGATAGGTGATTTGGCCATGAGAATGAAGTTCTCAAGAATGGAGTGATTTCCCGCGGAACTTGTCTGCCCCTCCCACCCTGTGAGGACTCAGCTGGAAGGAGTCATCTAAGAACCAGAGACGAGGGATGGGTCCTCACCAGCTACCAGACTTGCTGCAGTTTGATCTTGGACTTTGAGCCTCCAGAACTGTGAGAAATAAATCTCTGCTATTTATAAGCTGCCTAGTTAGGATGTTTTGTTATAGGAGCCTGAACAGACTTGAACCACATTTGTTTCAGCATCACCAAAATTTACAGAACCAGATATTATGTCCTTGCTTTGAGGTGCTATATGAAAAAAATATACAACATCACTTACAAAGTTCTTAGGACAGATCTAAATGGGCATTAAACCAGAAGCTATTCAGACTTTTTGATCTGCTACTTTATTCATGTTGCTGGTAAAACAGATTAAATGAGGATATAGTAGAATTAAATATAAAAAATTATAATATATGACATTCTATAGGACAACTGACCCAGTTTGTTTAAGTCAATAAAGTGAAATTTTTAAAAAGCATTTTTAAAATAAACTGTTTCACATAAACAAAAACAGAATTAGGAGATACAACCAAACACAATATGTAGACCTTATTTGGATCTGAAAATTCTAGTAACCCATATGTAAGAAAGATATTTTTGAGATAATTTAAAAATTTAGTATATCTTTAGTGTCAGATGATAACAAAGGATTCTTATTATTTTTAGGTATAATAATGATGATTGAAGCTTGTAAGAAATGTGGACATTTGTAAAAGGCACATTAAATGTGCTAAAGTTAAGTAACATAAGGTTTAGGATTACTTCTAAAATACGTTAGCCTAGAAGTATAGAATACAAAATATTGATCATGATTAAATCTGTGGGATGAAGATACAGAGTTCATTTTATAATCTCTGTACCTTGTTTTTGAAACTTTTTGTCATTAGAAAGTTATTTTTTAAAACCATGTGCCTGTCAGTCACCATCTTTCTGCCATTCTCCTCGCTGCTCCTCCTGTATTTACTGAGGACACACACTGGAGCTCCAGACCTGGAGGGAATCACAGTGCAAGTGCTCCACAGGAATGATAATGTACATGTGCCCAAATTCACATTTTTCATCTTATTTTGTTCCAGACAGAGCATTAATGAATCCAGTCATGCAGGACCTTCCAGGTCTTATTATTATTATTGTTTTCTTTGAAAGTGATGGGAAATCAGTGAAGAGTTTTTAATAGGAAATGGCATGATGACACTCCTCATGAAAATTGAAAAGATTAATCTGTCCCCTGGAAAATGAATTGAGAGAACAAGCAAAGGGGATGCAAGGAACTTAGTTCAGTCAACAATTTATTCATTAAAACATACTTACTGAGCACTTAGAATGTGCTAAGCATGCTTCTGAGTACTGAAGTAATGGAATAGTAGAGGTGGCTGATGATCAAGTTTGAATTATTATAGTCATAGAGGAAAATGAAGGACTTGGAATTTGAAAGATTTTGAGAGCAAAATTAATAGAAAAAGACTTGATAATTGTTTGGTAATAGAGAAGTTAAGTTTTGCTTACGTTTATGACTTGAGACACATGATAAAATATCTATATTGAAAAAGACCAGATTTATAAAGAAAAATCATAAGTTTGAATTTTAAATATGTTTATTTTGGTAGATTTATCAAGTGAATTGATTTGATATACAGATGTGTACTTTGGTAGTCAGGGCATGGCTTCTGGGGCTCTTGGGGATAAGTTTGTGGCTGATCCATCAATATAAAAATGTATGTTGGAGTTGGGGATTTAGTTCACATGGTAGAGCGCTTGCCTAGCAAGCACAAGGCCCTGAGTTTGATCCCCAGCACCCCCCCCCCCGCAAAAAAACGTATCTTATTTTCTTCCTAAGCAGATGCTTTTGAGTGCACCCTCTCTATGGATTGCCATCAGCTCGTCCTAGGTTAGAATTGTCCGCTCCTGCTCCTGTGTTCTGTTGCTCTGGCACAGGCTGTCACCATGCTGACTTGAGACTCTTCATTATACTCACTCCTCACACCTGATTGAAAGGCTTTGGAGAGTAGGCAGCATAACTGTTAGCCAGCATCTGACACTTTGTAGGCAGTTAATTCTATAGGCATTTAAAAGTATGAATCAGAAGTCATATTAACACCATCTAATAATTAATTCATGAAATACAGCTAGTGACACAACATTGAGGCAGGAAGCTCCCTTTAATATCTCTTTAAAATAGCCTTTTGTGATGAGTGGCAATAACAACCTCCCTTCTAACCTCTTTTGTGATGAATGGCAATAACAACTTCCCCTTTCCAACATATGTAGTAAATAGAGTAGTGCAGCTTTGACGTGGATCCTATGGACAATTTTAAGGATGTATAAACACTTTTTCAAGTATTAAAGCTGGATTAGAAGCACACAATAGAAGCAATTGACTCTGAGCAAATTCTTAATGCCACAAGTTAAGGGAGGAAAGGTTTATTTATCTCACAGTTTCTAGAGGTTTCAGCCCACGATTGGCTGACTCCAGGGCAGGGTGGCCTGGGGCATCATAGAAGAGAAGCAGTCCATGACAGTGGAAGACAACAAAAGCAAGCAAGCAAAAGGATGACTACAACACTTTCTATCCTTTTTTATCCAGACTATTTAGGGCAGGTAGCACTCACACCCTTAATCCTATCATTGCACCATGAATCAGTGCCAGCATCACACACTCTAGATCCAGCCACCTCTGAAATTCCCCACTTATGACAGCATGAGGCTTTGGGGGTCATCTAGACACAAGCCACAACCCTACTCTATCTGAGTGGCAAATAGTCAAGTATATCACATAGGGGAGGAAAAAGATTCCTCTACTGTCTTGTATTTGTTAACTGAATTCTGTAAATTGAATTGATAAAAAACAGACCAATATATTTTCTGTTAGCTTTCTGTTGCTGTGATAAAATACCTAAAGTAAATGATTTAAAGGTTTGAGTGGGCTCACGAGTTTTCAGTCAGTAAGTCATGTTGCTTTAGGGCCTTGGTGGGGTTGAAGAACATCATGGCTGGAACAAGTAGTGGAAGAGGAGTGTTCCTGTTATCATATCCAGGACTCAAAGGGAGAGACAGGACGGACTAGACTCCCATCAGCCCCTCCAGGCCACGCCCCTGGTGATTTAACTTCTTTTCAATAGATGCTACTGCCTAAAGGATCCATTGTGCCAGTGGTACAACAGGCAGGGAATAAGCCCTTTTAACAGATGGGCCTTGAGGTATGCTTCCACTTGATAGAAATTTTATTGATGCAAATATTTTTACATGCATGGTTGAGGGAAAACTCACAGAAAAGAAGTAAAATAAAATACATCTGGAGTAAAAAAGTCAGATTTAGGGGTTTATGAACCATTTTGAGAAAGTACGATAAATTGTAGAAAAATCAGTAGATAATGGAAGAGGAGTATAGGAGCAGCAAATTGTGGGAAGGTAAATATATGGGGAAACCAAAGAAAGATAACCATTCTTAGTAAGTTTACTTTAAAGACTAAACTCATTATTGTCTCCAGGGACAGAGTCTTCTCTGTCATGTGAGACATATTCACAAAAGAAGATTGATGCCTGCTTTTTGCAGGTAAGAGGAGGGCAGAAAGCTCTTCATGAGCCTGCTGTTTCTCAGTTGCCTTCAACTCAAAATAACGCCTGTTCCAAATGGCATATTTTGAGCCGGCACACTCTGATCTCCTTTAGCCACATGATGCAATTATAACCCTTAATATGGATACATACTGCTTTGCTTTACTGAATTCAGTTTCTTATCTATGAGAGAGAAAAGTTAAACCAAGATACTTGCTGTTCTTCTCAGTTCAGATGTTGTTAGAAGACATACTTTTCACTTGTCCTAATAGTTTTCATATCACAGAAACTGTATTTTTTTTTTTTTTTTAGACAGGATCTCTCTTAATAATTTGGGCTGACCTTGAACTCACAGTGTAGCCCAAGCTAGGCTTGAACTTGTGGCAGTTTTCCTACTTCAGCCACCCAAGTGCTGAGACTATAGACATACGCCACCACACCCATCTGGAACTATAATTTTGTAAGAATTTCTAGTAAAGGACACGCTCCAGAATATTCTATAGAAAATGTGAGGATTTACCATGTAAGAGCTTAGCCTATCCCTTTAATAGACTCATTTTCAAAAAACTCATTTTTTCAAATTTAATACTCAATTTTGTAACTGAATATTTTAACACTTTTGGACTGAGCTACTCAGTTTGCAATATAATTTGAATTGTACGCTTAAAAAGGAAGCTGTATCAAATTTACTTTATAAAATATGGCAAAATGTTATCTGTAGTATAAAATTGATACTGTCCTTGGAGAGATGGTGAGTTATTCATCATTCACATATTATTTTAAACATTACTTAATAACTAGATATTCTCTAAGTTTCTTAGGTTTATGAGCAAGTCAAAATGTATTGACCAAAAGATTGTCCCAGTTTGTATCACCTACCTCATTATTTAAAGTCGTCTTCATATGACAATGGAAGCAATTTGCAACCTAACTGGACTTCAGTATTTTAGAGTATGACACAAAAAGTTCAAGATGAACACAATTAGTGTGACTCTTATAACCCTGGGCCAGGCGGGAGTTCCGCATACTTCTAATACTTTTAATGCTCACTGGGATATATTTGTGTGTTCCAGATTATTGATGTTTCAAGAATTTTTTTAAATTTTTATTTCTGCTCAGAGTTATGATCAGTAATGTAAAAATAACCCTAAAAACTAAAACTCATTTTTACACTGCTGATCTAAAGTGGATCCACTAACCGTTAGCAGAATTGATGAACTTAAATCTGTGTCATTATTCTAAGTGATGTGTCAGAGCTGTTGGTATCCTGGGACTTAACGTGAAGGATATCGCTCAAAGCAGTCACACAATACGGCCTTTATTATTGGTTCATTAGAATCGAGAGACAGTTTTGCAAAGGATTATTCTCTTCTAGTCAGCAGGAGGTTTTTCCTTTCTTCTCCCTGACATTGTGTTTTTATCTGAGAAGATTGCTATGAGTGATCGGATGCCAAATACAACATGAGCTTTTTATCTAAGTTCTGTAGAAAAAAATGACCTGGGAAAGTACCAATTCTGCTACTAGTAAAACTTTAGAGTGGAAATTAGAATGATAATATGCCATGGTGTCATATTAAAACTGGGACCCAGTGCCAATTTCATTATAATCTGTTTAGCAGGCATCCATGGAAACAAGTCTTTTACTGGCTAAATTACTATACATCCCCGAATTTTGGAAGAGAAATCTACACAGATGCAGAATCTAAATAGAACAAAGCAGAGTAAAGACTTGGCAGTTTTCCAGATAATTCATCTATTTCCCCAACTGCACCCTAATGAATATATTATATGAATTTACTCATTCATTTCTTCAGGTGTTTATTGAGGATCTACTGTATGCTAGGCTTCATCCTAGAATTATGGGGAATAGTTGTGATCTACATGGTAAAAAATTCCTGCCAGCAGTATTACAGTAGCATAGAACTAGAACTGAAAAAATAGACAAGGTGAATGAACTATGTAATGTATATTTTACTTCTTAATGCTTTGGTAGGAAAAGGGCTGGAAAGAGGATAGGACATTATGAGGTAGATGGTGCTTCAATTTCAATGTATTAGTCAACTTTCCATTACTCTAACAAGGTACATAAGGTAATTATCATATGTACAGAAAAATGTTTATTTTGGCTCATGGTTTTGGAGAGTCCAGTTTGAGTGACCCATTGCTTTTGGCCTCTAGTGAGGCAAACAACATGGTGGGAATGTGTGGTGGTGCAAAGTCACTTACCTCCTCAGCCAAGAAGGAAAAACAGAAATAAAAGATAAGTATAAAAAAGGGAGATAGATCTTTTGCAAATGAGAAGGGAACCGAGAGATGGAGGCAAGGGGAGGAACAAGAGGGGAAGGATAAATAAAAAGAATTAAGGTATGTGATGTACAGTGTACCAACTTTGCACAATGAATGTAACCATTATACACTGCAGACGTGTACTAACAATATTTTTTTAATTTAAAAATAAAGAGGAAGGGACCTTATTAGTCCCCAAATCTGCTTTGAGTACACATCTCCAGTGACTTAACAAATTCCCCACAGGCTCCACCTCCTAAAGGTCCTGTAACCTCCTGGCACAAAGCCTGTGTTTATACATAGCCCTTTAGAGGACACTGATTTAAACCACAGCAAGTGGTCAGGAAAACCTGTATTTAGAAAGTGGCATTTGAGCAAAGAGCTGAAGGAGGTGAGGAATTGAGATAAATGGATAAACAAGGCGAGATTCCAAGAAGAATGACCAGCAAAGGCAAAGGTGATGAGGAACAAGTTTTAGGAGGAGCAGCAGAACCTAAATAAATGAGGAGGTGAAGAGTCGGACGTAATGTCTGAGAGCTAAAGACGGGCTGTGATGAGGTTTTTGGTGCGAGGCAAATGGGAAGCTTCATGAAGGGCTGAGCAGAGGACTGACATCGCTTGCTCTGGCTGCCGTGTAGAAAACAGACTGAGGACCGCGAAGGAAGCAGAAACAGGCAGTGATTAAGAGCTATTGTAATAATCCAGGCAGGAGATAATTGTAACTCAGAAGAAGGAAGTGACAATGGAGATGACGAGAGTGTTAAAATTTTGAATATATTCAGAATGTAGAGCCAGCAGGACACGGTGTGGATTTGAATGGAGTTATGTGAGAGAAAAGTAATCAAAGTCTAATGGTTTATCCCTGAACAATTAAAAGATGGATATATTGAGCTGAAGGTGAAATGTGAAATTTGGGGAGAAATTCAGAAATTTAGTTTTTGATATGTGAATTTTGAAATGATGATCACATGTCTGAGTAGACTCCACTCACAAGTGGTCAGTTAGATACAAAATCTGGACATTAATGAAAATACTTCCTGTGTTAGCTAAATCTCAAATAGAGTTGTTAGTAAGAACTTTATGCAAAAATGAGTATTTAAGAACAGAATGGAAGCATGTGAAACATAATGGTAGGTAGTATGGACATGCTGCATGAGACTGTTGCTTACAGAATGACATTTGGACCCCTCTACCTTTTTCCTGGACCATAGGATCTCTTAGTGCTCTCTCTGCACATTAATCTTAATTTCTTTGCTGCTACAGGATTTCCTCTGCCCTGTAATGTGTGACTCTACACAGTAGCAGCTTCAGGCAGAATATGTAAACATAACTTTCCAAGTTGGCTATGGACAGCTAATTGACCTTCCAAGAGAGAAAAATCTGATTGTCCCCTCTGATCTAAGTGTATGGCTTGGAGAGGGATTAGAGATATCCATGTCAAGGATCCTCAATCTAGATAATTATTAGTAAAATTTTCTCTAAAATCATTACAGGTTTCCTTTGATTCCATTATCTTCATAGCCTTGTAATTTTATCTTTTTTTTTGGTGCTGGGATTTGAAATCAGGGCCTTGTGCTTGTGAAGCAAGCACTCTAACCACTGGGCTAAATCCCCAACCTGTAATTTTATCTTAATGAGTGAATTAAATTTCCCACTGCTACCAAAGATAGCTGCTGATCTGAATTTGGAACTTTATGTATGTAGAGTTACATTAAATAAATTGAAGCAAGAGATTTAAAAGTGATATTTGAGGAATAGCTAAAACACCGTTTCCAACACGCACAAGGAAACGCAGCTCAATTACTCATGATCTCCTTGGCCCCGCTTTTACGGGGCCTCTTCAGGATACTATAGGTAGCTGTGGGAATTCATGGCATTTGCTGATTTTCATGGGCCAAGTATCCACAATATAGTCAACTTCAAGTTACAATATCATACTAATAAAAGAAGGATTGGTAAAAGATGTATAAAATCTGGTCACTGCTGAGCATAGCACATCACTGATAAATTAACTTTCTCCTAATACACATTGGACTTTGGTTCCTCTTTGCTAACCAGTGTGAAGTTTAGGGAGTATTCAGACTGGAGACATACATTTGACAGACATTAACACATTCATGTGACTGCATGAGGATAGGAGGGGTGAAGAAAGAAGAGAGGTCAAGGTTCAGAATATGATCCCAGATCAGAGAGAAGGAAAAAAGTACTTAAAAGACTGAGAAGAAGCAGCTTATTGAGGTAGGAAGAAACTAGAGGGCTGACTTGACAGGAAACCTGGTGGGTATCATTGCAAATGAGATTAGAAAGACAGGGAGGACCAGACCTAGAGAGACCTGATTGACAATGTTCTCAAACTTTTTATCATAAGCTTATAATTGTTTTATGTTTTGGATTGGAAATATTATCTTGTTACAAAGATACTTTCATTCTAGCATATGAGTAAAATGTGATTTCTTCATGAAAGTCAATTGATTCAATCTTATCAACTTGGCCACTGTGCCAAAATATATTTAAAAAAACTTCAGTTAGATGGATTAAAGTCATGATTTGTTTTTGACTTAAGTATACATTTTCTGTATTCTAAAAGAAGAACAGATTATGAAATATTATTACAAACTTTAATTAGACCTAGAAGCTTAATGCAGACAAATAATTCTTATGTTTAAAAACAAACTGATCATTATGTATGCAATGTACCAATACATGTTCTTGGTAAAAAATAATAAAAAAATTAAAAAAAAAAAAAAACAAACTGACATCACCTATTGTGAATGGTGACATTATTAGATTGTAGAGATTTTTCTCCTTCTTTTCCTTCATTTAAAGTAAACACAATATGAAAGTCCAAATAAAGTCTTGAATAGACTTACAAGATTTAAAACCATTTTAAAAAGCAGAATGATTAGTGTGTGTTGCTTTTTCTGTGCATATCACAATCTATTAGATAAAAGTGAATAGCTAAAAATGGACCCACAAAATACGTTTAGGTATTTTCTTATTGCAGAAGAGTGCATATCTTATCAATTCTGCCACATAAATATTAATCTGGCTTCATGGTAGAATTATAGAATAGTCTTACAAACTGAAAGGCCGGTGAGTGCCATTTGTGAATCACATCAACAGTTTCGGACGATCCCAATCATCTGTCACTGCACATTGCCATCTCAGCTGGGCAACCCTGGCAATATTGCAGCAGGCTATTGTTTATTGAGAAAGCTAATATTAGGAAGAGATGTGATAAGAATGCCTTTAAAAAACTAATTGAATGTTATCTGGTTTTTGGCACTAGCATCTTCTATCTCTCTGTAGTTTATCACTTTGGAGTCCTTTATTCAGTCTTTATATAAAACCCCATTATTTCAAAATTGAGGGCAGAGTGATGGCATGTAAGGGGCTGTATATATTAGTGTGATACTTGGTGATAACCCTTTCTCTTCTATTACTCTGCAAACCCTACTCTATTGAAAAACATGGTGATACTTGTGAAAAATTATTCGAACGTGAGCCATAAGCCCAGAGTTCACTTAAAATACTTTCCAAATTTTTACAATAGTTTTCACACAGCAAAAAGCAAAGTCAAAAAGTATTAAAATGTTATCAAGGTGGAGGTGCAAATATTTCTGTTAAATCCTGCTCTTTCTAATATTTTTCAGGTGATTCCTCTTATAAAATAGTTATAAAGGGGGCTGGGGATTTAGCTCAGTGGTTAAAGTGCTTGCCTTGCAAGCACAAGGACCTGAGTTCGATCCCCAGCACCAAAAAAAAAAAAAAAAAAAAGTTATAAAATCCCCAAGCAAGATATGTAAATGGAGAGATACCTAATAAAGAACATAGAATGAAAAATTAATTATAGAACCTAGGTTTCTCATTGTATAATTCTTTCATGTTTATAGTATGAAAATTTAGATTGAAATTTCCCATAATAAATCATTGAAAACACAAACTTCTCATATATTCTTCTACTGGCCTAATCAGTGACAATGTAATAGACATTTGTTTCATCAGGGATTATTTATAAGTGTCTTCTTGCAGCACCAAATTCCATTTGAGGAAATTCCACGTTCCCTATCTGAATGTGAGGAAATTTGAGTTTAAAGAGGCATCAGTGAGTTATGAGATAGGTAGGAAAACACAATGATAGCAAGACAGCAGCGATGGAGATTGTGATGACTGCTCTTGATTGGCAGTGTTGTTGGGCTGCGTGGGCCCTAGGAGGTTCAGGTGGGTCACACAAACTCTGCCGGATCCCTGACCCCTCCTCATGGGCTGGTCCCCACGTGCTCTGTATCTGAGATTCCAGAGAGGCTCAGCTTTCCTCTGCCAAGCCTTTGGCCACGATGTCTCTGCCTCAGAATTAGCCCAGCATGGAGTGAAGAATCTAAAACTATGAACCAAAAAAATCTTTCCTGTTTAAATTATGTACCTCAGAAATTTTGTCCCAGCAACAGAAAGCTGACCAATGTAAGAATTCATACTTCTTTTCTTTTGTTTAAAGGTCTGATAAGAATCAAAGTGCAAAAATTGCCTGTTTTTCTTTCCATAGAAGTGCTTTAAACTAACACTCAAACTAATGTTTAAAATACTTTGAGAGGGAAAATTCTCTATTTAGTTTTTATTTCATTATTTTACAAAACCCTCTCCAATGGCCTGCCTTCCAGAAACCGAAACATAGGCACTAACCCGACTTCTAGCGCAAGGCCTTTCGCCTTTGTTGTACTTCTCTGTTCAGCCATGGCATTCTGGGACTTGGATATAGTTTGTGATCTCTCTGCCTCCCTCTTCCTTCTGCAGGGAAAGGATGGGAGCAGAAGTATCAGATGGACTGTAGGCGCCCATCTATGTAGTAGCACAAATACCAGCTGAACGTATTTTTGGTCAGGTACAAAGAAACAAATGGCTGCTGGTTTCCCCAAATGTTGTTTACCCTTCTGATATTCTTCCCAACAACCATCATTTATAAATATGTATGGTATTTATTTTGGTGTGCAGCTGAGTACAAACTAAGCAAGGTACTCTGGTACCAATATTTATTCTTTGATATGAAGCTATTGCACTGTGCAACTGAATGGATTTGCAAGTATCTGAATGGCTACTCCAGGCTAAATTTTGCTTAAAAAGTAGAGGGGGAAAATGGGAGGGCGAATTCTCAGAATTTTATACTTATTCTTTGTGGAAAGTTTTGTGGCAGAGGCAGAGGACTTGCCATGGTCTTGACCTCTGGTTTTTATACATGTCTTGAAGACATTTGTATTTTGAGGCAAATGCCACGTGTATCAGGCAATGGTACATACATTTCGTTTTTGAAGCAGAATGTTTAGGGCAAGGGTCATGTATCAGCTATCACAGCTAGAGGAGCAAAGGGTCTAAACCAGGGACTCAAAGTGTGTATAAAGTACAAGACTGGCAAGATTTTGAGCTTGATATCAATACATACTTTCCACATTAAAGACACCAGAAGAGAGAAATAGGAAATGTTTTCTTTGATCAACAGCATCGTTGTTTAAAATGTCTTAAAAATCTGAACCAAGCACTCCTAGAAGTTTCTTTTTCTTTCAAAATAATATCAACATTCCTAAAATGGAAAAAAAGGATATTTTAGGTGTGGCTGTCAAAAGGTCAGGCCTCCAGATAAGGATGAAAAGACTAGAGCTACACCCCAGGCAGAAGGATAAACAATGAACTGAAGATTACACTCATCTGTCTGATAAAGTCTAGGTCACCCAGGTGGGCCACCAAGACCTCCAGATCCACCCCATCCTGGAATGTCCTTGTTCTTTCCTTGTCCATTTGCTATGTGACCTGCTTCCCCATTGGATCAATGTTACCTATGCAACTACACTTGTAACATCATTGGTTTGTCGATATTTTGACCCACTTTGTACCCATCTCATGATTTTGCTCTATAAAACTTCCTCTGAAAAGTGGGCTCATTGGCAACCCACTTGGGTCCCCTCCTGTCTCTCAGGAGCTGTCTTTCTCCCTCAATAAATTCTCCTACTCTTAAAAAAAAAACAGTTTTCAAAATGGCTTCTGAGTAGTGCATAGGTCACGTTACTGAGGAAAGGGGTGGGGAATGAAGAAGACGGGAGACTGTCTCAGTCTATTTTGTCTTGCTGTAACAATACCAGAAACTGACTCATTAATAAAGTAACAAAATATGTTGTTTACAGTTCTGAGGGGCCATGTCTGGGCTTTCTTGTGACACCATAGCATGGTAGAGGGCATCGCAAGGCACGAGCAAGTATGTAAGAGAAAGGTTGCTTTTATAGCAAAGCCAGCCCCAGGCCTGCTCACACATTCTCTCAGTAATGTCACTAATACACTCACAGGGCTGGAGCCCTCATGAGCTAATCACCTCTTAAAGGTTCCAATTTCTAGTACCAGAACAGTGGCTGTTAAATTTCAGTATGAATTTTGGAGGGAGCTTTTAAATGATATCAGAGTAAAATGTATGAAAACAAAACCTAAGATCCAGCAGCACCACAGTATTAGCTACTAGAAATTCTATCAGAGAACAGTAATGTAATTTAAACAATAAATATTTTATCAGTCAAGGTTCAGCACAAGAAACAAAATGCACAAAAAATTTTAAAAAGAAATGGATTCGGTACAGTAAATTACTTTAAAACATTGAGGTCCAGAGGAGCGGCTCCTAGTTTGGGCCTCCATGGATGACTCTGGACAGTGAAGGGCAGATCCACCAAGAGCGCTGCCTCCATGGTGGCTGCCAATGCAGTTGTGAATTCAAGAACACACTTCCATATCTGATGCAGACATCAGAATGTGAAATCAAAACAGTGCTGCTATTGCAAAGGCTGCTGGTGACCCGGGAACCTAGATGACAGTCTTTGGAACCCTGCACAGGACAAGCTCAGAATTCCTTGACCTTACAAGCTGACAGAAGAATGGAAAAAGAGAGGAAGGACAGGAAAAAGATCTCTACCTCACTTCTGCCTTCCAAATATTGTGTACATGTAGTTAATTGGTGAAAGGTAGTTCATATCCAGAGTCTTAGTTTCAGGGGCATCTCAGAGATGTAATTATGCTTGTTTTTTAGTTCTGGTTACTTTCAATCTCGAAGTAAAGTAATAAGAAGGAGTCAATATACATTATCTATCACAGATTCAAAATCCAGGAATAGAAAATATTTATAAATACTTATAAAACTATTATATATAAATATTATACATACATGCATAAGGCATTATTATTTTATTTACTTTTTATTAGTACATAATGATTTCATTCATTGTGGGGAGATGGTACCTGTACCTAACAGATCTTAATTCTTTTTACCTGCCATTCCCTTCCCCTCCTTCTTCCCTCCCTCCATCTCCTGGCCCCTTTCCCATTTGCAAAGGATCCCATTTGCCTTGTTTCCTATTATCTACCTTTTGTTTTTCTCTTTAAATTTTTTATACTTTGGGTTTCTTTAGTAGAGCCTAGTTTTCTCACCCTTAAAGTAAGAATTATAAGAGTATTACCTTACAGGGTTGGTGTGAAGATATAGATAAGAAAATGCACGTAAGCTGCTTAGGTAGTGTCTGATTCATTCCTGTCCTTGTTGCTGATGTTGATACTATTGTTTATTGGAGCCAGGCACCTCACCAGCCCTGCCTGAGTTTGAATCTGGTTGTATACTTATGAACCATGTGGCTATGTGAAATTTACATGAAATTTCCATTCCTAGTTTTTTTTTTTCTTTTGTGGAGATTATAATAGGAACTGACATGTAGGTTTGTGATTAAAAAATAAATAAAATAATATATTTAAAGTGTTTTAATAATGTCTGACACAAACTGTTCTTAAAAACAGTTAAATTTACTTACTGAATTTGCTTTATCAATATCATTCTATCAACATTTTCCTTTGGAAGATTTATCACAAGGTGACCATTTTTGCTAGATACTTCTGAGAAGTATCGCTCACTTTTTTTGCTTATTATATCATATAGACGTAGATTGCATTATAAATTATCTCAGGCATAAACTTATCTAGACTGGTGCACAGTACTCGTGTGCTGTTCAGATAGGATAAGACTGACATTAAGTGTAAATTCTTTGCTACGAATACAGTAGAAGCCAAATGATAAACATTCTAGCATGTAATATCACACATTTTGTCTTTCAAAACCAGGGAACTATGAGAATAAGTTAGAAAGAAGAAGTACAATTGAGAATATGATTGGAGATTGATTTTGTTAAAGTTAGCTTCTTTATGAGAAAAAAATTTAAAAAGTTGTAACAGGCAAATTTAAGGAGCACTATCTACTTTTGAGGACTCTACTGTTTAGCTGAAATTATTTTGTGATCAGAAAATCCAAATTACTTTTAAATCCCCATTTGTCCACGTGCATGTAACATGTTTGTAAGCCTTTCTGGGCTATTGTTTTTGTATTTTGTCGT
The DNA here is from genome assembly GCA_004026905.1 of Hystrix cristata. Lineage (NCBI taxonomy): Eukaryota > Metazoa > Chordata > Mammalia > Rodentia > Hystricidae > Hystrix > Hystrix cristata. Next base: position 29,053 of record PVJO010019879.1, read on the forward strand.
GGGGCTGACTTAAAGGGTTCTTAGTTGATCACCTTTAAATTTACATGTGCCTGCATCCACATATATTTAATAGCCACAGATCATGAAGTTTGTTTTTTATTCTAAAATTTAGGAACATTTTATATCAATCATTTTTATTATATAAAACTTATCAGAAACAATCTATGATTCTTTAACCAATGTTGCATATAGAGTGTTAAGCAAAATGTTAATCTGATGGAAACATACTGAAGAAATAAAGTTCTACATAACTTAAATGTATGTTTGTGAAAATTTAGATAACATCCCAATAATTCCATTGTCAGCTATAGGCTCTTAATTGCTTGGTGAGTCTGCATCCAGTAGTTACTCGGCCTAGAGCAAGTTACTTAACCCATCACCTTCAATTTCCTCATTTGTGAAGAGGGATAAAGTTCATATCCCAAAGTTATTGGAAGAAGAAAATAAGCCCCTGGTACACAGAGAGTCTTAATAAATGTTAGCTAATATTGTTATTGTCATGCTCATGACCGTGAATTAGCTGTTACGTATTTCATATTCTGTTAGAGGGATCAACTAATGAAATGTCTGACTGGGATGGTCAGTTCAGGGAGTTATTCCTTTATTAAATAAGTCATGTGTATACTTTGAGTTGGGGACTATTCAAGTGTTTTGAAAACAAATTAGAAATTATTTAAAAATTGTTTTTTGAAGGGCAATACAATGTAATGGTTAATGCCAGTAGTAAGTGTGTGGGTGTGCATTGCATTTACAGTAATAACCATGTAACAACTTCTTAGTCAGTGTTGGACTTGTATATGATGGTTGTCCCTTAGGATTATAATCTGTTTGAAAAATTCTTATGGCCAGGTGACACAATAGCAGAATACATGATTCATATTTGTGATGATACTCTTGTAAACAAATCTATTGCACTTCCAGACCTATAAAATATAGCACAGATTTGTATAATATATGGTAATTGATAATGATAACAATTATGTTACTAATCTACGTATTTGCTATAGTATACCTTTATCATGATTTTAGAGTTCATTTTTTTTTTTTTTACTTGTAAAAAAAGCTTCACAGTAAAACTGCGTGCTCCATTATGTTGGCAGCAGCTGCATATGTCTGGTATTACCAAGTCTCTTAATTGCATTAGGAGGCCACGCCAAGTGATTGGCCTGTACCCTCTAGGTTTGTTGAAGGACGCTCTATGAAGCTCCCACAGTGACAAAGCTGTCTAACTGTTCTTTTTTAGAAGGTTTCCATGTCGTTACACATTTAACCATCGAAATTGTATGGGGCTATTATCTCCATTTTATAGGTATAGAAACTTAAGCACGACCAGTTGTTTTGGAATCACACAGATTTAAGCAGTAAAGTGAATATTTAAATCTAAGCAGCATAGTCTTCATACCATCATGCAATGATATACCTCTAACTCAAACTCTTGAGTAAGACTGCTTGGATTTCATCCGTGCTCTATCACTTAGTTGAATGTCGTTACTTAAATCTTCCAAGCTTGAGTTTACTTTTTTATGCAAGGCAACCATTACAACATTAGTAGTTAGAAAGTGGGAGAATTTTATTCTCAAGAATTCAACAAAGTAAGTGTGTACTGATACTTAAAAATCAATCACAGTACAATAATTTCCAGAAAATGTCTTTTCAGCAAGTTGCAAGAAAAAGGCAGAGATATAGGGCAACTGTAGCATTTCACAGGTAGGTGCATACATTTTAGCTTGGGAACCGAAGGAAAGAGATAGGAAAGGATTATGAAACTTGGGACACTTTTTGATGTTTGGATGAAGAGAAAGAACTTTGGCAAATGTCTTGAGTGGTAAGTTTGGAGAATAGTAGCAAAAGGGCTTCCTTGGCTTGTCATGCTTAAGACAGAATATGCCAGGAAAACAGTCAAGCCTACTCAGCACCATATAAACTCACACAACTACATTGTGATATTTAAAGAAGTACTTCATTAAATTTTCAGCTGACTGTATTATTTAACCAAGGCTCAGTGAGAACTCATTCTGAAAGTTTTAAAATTCTTCTCTTCAGATAATGTCTAAATTAGATAAACTTAGACCTCCGAGAATGTGAGAATGTGCCCACTACTGTGGATCTCATAATTAAATAAATTTTTGGTTGGTGTTGTTTTTAAATGTTGGTTTGGGCTAACTAGGTTTTTGTTTAAAGCTTGAGAAATTCATGAGAAGTATTAAATGGAGAAAAATGGCTTGGTCGTGGAACACGCTGCTAAATCTTTAGTGCTGGCCATTCTTGGAAGAAGAGAAATACTAAATGCAAACTCAGAAGACTTAGAATTCAGTTTTTTCCTGAAAGATGTTTTCATGAAAACAGACCCATAAAAAATGTTTTTGAGATGGACATATTCACTGAGAAATTGTTACTAGAATTTACCTGTTTTTTTTTTTTACTGTGCATCTTTGAGAAAGAGAAATAAATGGATTTTCAGCCTGAAAATTAACTTTCTTTATTTGTCAGGAGTAGTAGAATATTAGAGAATTGGGAAAGTTGGGATTTGTTTGTGTAGGAGTTCTGTATGTTAAAGATAGTCTGGCTGACTTTGGTTTTTATCATAGTATCAGAGGTTTGTGTGAGTTGTTGCTAGTGATACCAACGCAATGTAGGGAACAAAAGCGTGATTCCATAGCCATCTGGCAAGATGGAGTTTGAAAACCTGGATACTTTTGGAAACTGAACATACTATAGGTGTGTTTCAGCCCTTTGGAGGTAGGTACCTATTAAATGCAGTAGTGGTGAAGATAAATAGGTCTAAGATCACAGGACACTTAGAGCCAGCTTTGGCCTCTACTGAACATCAGTCTTTATTACTTGTTTCCAGCCAGCATGGGATGGGTCACAGCAGAGTCAATAGGTGTGGAGCAAGTGTTGAGCCTGTTGAGTGTTTTGGTAGCAGGAAGGTGCTCTGTATTCGCTTACATCTGACAACATGTGACATCTAGCAGTAATTTACAACTGTGAGTATACTTACTCTATGAACGTGTCCTGCTCCAAGTCTTTCCAGAGATCTGGATTCTAAATGGAGTAGGACTATATACTTACCTTAAGAAATACACGTACTCATTAGTTATTGATTAACTTCAAGATCTGGAAGAAGGAAATTTGAGTCCCTCTGCCAGATTGAGTCTTACACTATTTCTAGACTCAAGTTCATAAAAAAAGGGGGAAGTGAGAAGGCTGGAAGATTGGGGTGGGTATTGCCGCATTTCTTAGATATACCATATAGATTTATGTAAGAAGAATTAACAAAAAGGAAGAATTACCTCAGAATTTAAGTTGGGTTGTTAATATGGGTGGAAGGGGTAGTGCTGTGTGTTAAAAATCAGAGTAGAAGAATTGAATATTTTGCTGTTTACATACCAGAATGTAGATACATCAGTAGTAGACACAAAACATCTGTATCAGACAATGTTAGAGTAAACAATTTAGTGGTTAATTTGGAAGATATTTGTTTGTCTGGAAGTGGCATTCACATAGCAAGCACACTTTTTTCACAAAAACTGAATAATCTCAATAAATAAATGCTTATATACTAGGGCAGGTGGAGATGAATGGATGATTTTCTCTGAGTGGATGACAACAAAAAAGGGTAGGAGGTGGAGTTGATCACCTAAAATTTATTGAGAAATTATTATGCACTCAAGTATAGATCAAGTACACTATATGCATTTTTCTCATTAAATTCCTATACTGATTCTTTGAGGGTATTCTTTTCATTTTATTTTTTTTTTAATTTTTTATTTTTACCAAGAACATGTAATGGTACATTGTATACATAATGATCATAATCAACATGGTTATTTTGTACCTGTACATGATACATCTTGGTTTTCCCCCCTCTTCCCCCCTTCCCCTCCCCTCTCTTCCATTCACCCACCCTTCCCTATTTGCAACAAGTGTAGTTACACTTTACCATTTTTTCCCCTTTCATCTTACTTTTCTTTTAACCTTCTTGTTTATCCCCCTTTTCCCTATCTAGTTCTCCTCTCTTTTGAATACTCTCTCTCTCTTTTTTTTTAAAACATAATATCTATTCTACCCCTTTGTCCTTATTTACACTTACGGTTTCTCATATCAGAGAAACAATTCGATGTGTACTGATAAGTGTCTGATTTATTTCACTTAATAGTATGTTCTCAAGGAACATCCATTTACATACAAATGACTCTAGTTTATCCTTTTTTATGGTGGTGTAGTACTCCATTGTGTAG
>PVJO010019880.1:0-33273 GCA_004026905.1 Hystrix cristata
TTCTGCTTTCATTATCCTTTATGTTGTCTTGGCAATAAACTTCAGGTGGATCCTTTTCACCCAGAACCACAGCAACTCAGTCCAGCTGGGCGTTCCTGCTCCACCACATATGCAAAATCCTGTCAGGCCAAAAATATATCTTCATACTTATAAAAGTGTTCATATTTCCTTTTGTAGTCTATTTACTGTTTCATTTCTTTTTGTTTGTTTGTTTTGATTTGATTTGTTTTGTTTTTGCTAACAAGGCTAGCAACTGCTTGGATTTTAAAATGTTCCTAGTACACTTTTTGTTTTCCTTTGGTCTCAGAGTGAGTTTATAGATATTTACATTCCAATTAGGACTGGCTGACCAAAAGTTCTCCAAGTGGCCTTCAGGAGCATCCTTATTTTAGCCCAAGCAGAAACCAACTGAAGAGTAAGTTAATCCTGTAATTACAGTTTAAGAACTAATCCAAAACACCAGGAATGTTTTAAGTATGCCAATTACACAAAAACATCCATTTTAATTGGAATCTAAAGCAGTCTATATGTCCATTGACGAATGAATAGAAAAAATATGCTATTTACACACACTAGAGTACTACTCTGCCATAAAAAAAAAAAGGAAGAGTGATGTTACCTGTTAGTTCAGGCAGAAGTGCTGTATCTGGGCAATATCTGGGGTGTAGCCGCTGTGATTCCTATTCCAGTCTTGTCAACAATTTGAGTCTAAAAGTGTATCAGAGTGACTTACATTGAGGTCCCCTAGAGGTGTGGTATTCACACCAGTTATGTTTTCTCAGATGCTGCTACAGGGATAAGGGCTCGGGAGTGGTTTTCTAGGTTTCACCTAGCCATGCCTATTTAGGGTGGGCTCTTTGGCAGGCAGCTGTATCTCCTATATTCATTAAATTAAAATATCTTCCAAAGATTGAGTGGGAGTAGGTCCTGTTAGAGTAAAGTGTGGTTTATATCATCTGAGCTGAAGGGTATAACTCAGTGGAAAAGCTTTCAACCAACATGACTGAAGTGCTGGGCTAGTAACAAAAACATGAAAATTAACCAGATACAGAAATGCTGTAAAAACCAAATAAAACTACCAACAACACCAATACCAATAGAAAAAGGGGGAACTATATTCAGAGTAAATTCAAAAGGTAAAAATTAATAAAAGTAAAATTGATTTTTAAAGGAAGGAAAAAGAAAAAAAGAGGGGTGAGAGAAAAACTTTTAAAAAGAAAAAATAAAATTAAAAAAGAAAGGCAGGAGAAAGGTTAAAATTAAGACAAGTATAGGAGAAAGGATTTGAGGACAATTCATCAAAAAAGAATACAACTGTCAAAAAACCAAATATATGAATGAAATGCAATAGGTAATATGTCTATACCTGAGCTGGGTGTGGTGGCCTGTAATCCCAGCACTCAGGTGGCAGAGGCAGGAGGCAGTGCAAGACCAGCCTGGGCTACATAGTGAGCTCAAGTCCAGCCTGACCTACATAGTGGGACCCCGTCTTAAAAAAAAAAAAAAAAGTCTGTACCTGATATAATGGTTAAAATGAGATGTAAAACCAAAGGTTAGTAGGAATAGGCATTAACAGGCGGTAAAAACTGGTGGTTTAAGAACAACTTGGTATCCTACTTATCAAAGCTCACAGTATTAAGTAAAGCTAAGCAAATATTGTAACTTCATGATCATTAATACTATAGGCACACATCAACAGAAACACATATATTCACCCAAAACATGTAGCAGAGTAGCCATTACAGAAGTGCTTTTTTAAAAGCCCCAGACTGCAAGCAACCCAATTCCCATAGCTTTCTTTAAGTTAGAAAACATTTATTCACTTAGTGATTATTTATTTAATGTGAAATCTCTTGTATAAAAATTTTAGATGCACAGTATCATTCCTGACTTTAGATAGAATGTTGTGCAGCAAATATCTAGAGCTTATTCATCTTGCTTGTTTGAATCCATTGGTTATAAACTCCCCATTTCTCCTTCTCCACAGCTCCGGGCAACCAGAATTGCACCTCATGTAAGTGTTACTTGTCCTTCAGTGGACAGCCCTGTCTGCACATTATTGGACAGTGAGTGGTGGTGTATTCACACAGTGGAGTACTACACAGGAAAACAGGAGAACACAGCTTTATGGGTGAGACTCAGAAACATAATGCTGACCGATTGACCCTAGCAGCAAGAAGTTCTCTTGCTTCAGTGGCAAAGCAGGCAGAGTTAATTGATGTTGCTATGTCAGGTTAGTAGGTATTTAAGGAAATAAAGAGAAAAAATCAAGCCTCATCAAGGCGGGCAATGTTTCACTTCATGAGCTGGGTGCTGGCTACATGGTTGTGTTTCGTTTGAAATTTCAAGAAATTATACACTTACGTGCATTTCTCACATGTATATCATTCCTTAATATAAAATCACTAAAAGAAGGAATGAGAAAATCATTTTTTCTCTCCACTGCTACAGATTAGCACCTACGTATCATTTCCCAGTCCAGTTTGAAGATGTGTATAATGGCTTAAGGTGGTTCTTACACAAAAACATCCTAGAAAAATACAGTGTGAGCCCCTAAAGAATCTGTGTTTCGGGAGACAGTGCAGGAGAGAATTTAGCTGCAGCAGTGACTCAGCAGGTGGGATGCTTGTTATTTTTGTTTCTTAGAAGCATCTACTTGTGAAAGGTAAAATACATGTATTAAAATATAAATGCAAATATGAGGATAGTAAAGAGAATTTTGATAAAAATACTTAAAACATCAAAATATTATTTTTTGCTCTTGTAAAAAATATTTTTCTTTCTTAGTAAAATTTAAATTCTCTGGATATACCACGGGTAAGATTTTATATGTGGTAATAAAATTTTGTACTAGTCAGATGAATAAATACGATTGTAATATTAAGAAATGAACTTTTAGGCCTTTGTAGAAATTTAGATGTATTCAACAATCTGTAGGGAATTAGTCTACTCTTGCCAGAGTAATCACACTACTTTTAGAAAATAATCAGCATATTCAAATATTCCATGCTACTTACAAAAAGGAAATATTAAGATTTCAAAGGATTTTAATATATGTATGTAAAATAACACTTTATCTGTTATTAAACTATAGTAATATGTTAGTAATATGGGCTCTTTCCAAGACTTAGCTATTATGATTTTAACTGCTAGAAACATAGGTATACATATATCACTGTGTTATGACATCTTTAACTCTTTTGGGAAGATATTTAGAATATGAATAGCTGGGTTAAATGGGATTTCTACTTTGAGAAGTTTGAGAAATCTGCATACCGATTTCCATAGTGTTGTTATCAGTTTAGAGTCCCATCAACAGTGAAGTATACCTTTCTCCCCACAGTCTTGCCAGTATTTGTTATCTATTGATTTCTTGATGATATCCATTCTTTCTGGAGTCAGATGGAATCTCAGTTCTGTTTAAATTTGCTCAAGTCAATAAATGTTGTACCAGTCTACACTCCCACCAACAGTGGAAAAGGGTTCCTTTTTCTCCACAGCCCCTCCAGCATTTGTTATTGGCTGATTTGTTGATAATAGCCATTCTTTCTGGAGTCAGATGGAATCTCAGTGTTGTTTTAATTTGCATCTCTCAAATGACCAGTGATGTTGAACATTTTTTCATATGTTTATTTGCTGTTTCTACTTCTTTGTCTGAGAACTGTCTATTCATTTCAGCTGCCCATAAATAGAAGCAAGGAAAAAAAAAATCACACGATTATCTCAATAGATGTGGAAAAACATTTGACACAATGCAGCATCCATTTCTAATATAAACACTGAAGAAAATAGAAATAGAAGGTCTTTATCTCAACCTGGTAAAAAGCCATCTATGAAAAACCAGCTACCAACATGGCACTAAATGGATAAAAGCTGAAAGCTTTCCTTCTAAAACCAGGAACAACACAAGGATGTTCACTATCATCACTGCTGTTTGATACAGTTCTCAAAACATTAGATGGAGCAATAGGACAAGAGAAAGAAATAAAAAGGATATGGACAGTGAAGGAAGAAATTAAATTATCATGATTTGCAGATGACATAATCCTTTACGTAGAAGACTCCAAAAACTCCACCAAAAGACTACTAGAACTAATATCTTCAATCTCCTTTTACAGAGAGTACTATAATTTTCGTTGTAAAGGTCTTTCATTTCCTTGGTTAGGTTAACTAACCTAAGTTAGTTACAAAATTTTAGTACAAATATAAAATTCAGCAGTGTAGCAGGATACAAAGTCAACACTCAAAAACTAATAACAAACTCACTGAGAAGGAAATTAGGTATGTAATACCCTTCACAATAGCATCAAGAAAAAACGAAATACCTAGCAGTTAACCTAACCAAGGAAATGAAAGACCTTTACAATGAAAATTATAGTACTCTCTGTAAAAGGAGATTGAAGAGAATACCAGAAAGTGGAAAGATATCACCTGTTCCTGGGTGGGCAGAACCAATATAGTCAAAATGGCCATACTTCAAAAACTGTTATATAGATTTAACACAATTCCAATCAAAATACAAATAGCACTATGCACAGAACTGGAGAACGCAAGCCTAAAATTTATATGGAACTGGAAAAGATCTAGAATAGCTAAAGCAATTCTGGACAACAAGGGCAAGGGGGTGAGAGGCACCACAAAGGCACCACAATCGCAGACTTCACACTTGCAGTTATACTATAGAGCTACAGTGATAAAAACAGCGTGACACTGGCAAAGGAAAAAAAAAAACCCTGTGGCTTGTATCATTACACAAATTCGTACTATAGATTTGTCTTAGCCAACTCTTATGCTGATTTTCTATTCTGTATCCAACTTTAGATCCATCAATCTAAAATGCTCCATGGAATGCAACCTCAAAGTGGATATATGACACACGAACTCCAGCATTCTGAAATTTGGTGACATATGCTTTAAGACAGCGTATCAACAAAGAATGAGTCAGGTCAGGTGCAAACCATGAAACTTTGTTACCTGCTAACAGAGGGCCTGCCCTCACATACGGGAACCCATGATATTTTTTAGAGGACTGTTGTAAAAGTGGTCTTTTTTAAACTTCTCAGGGAGCAAGGAACTCCAGTTAACAATTTGAACAGATGGCTTGATTTTCTTGGGAACATGTTTGTTGAAAAGCACAGCTTTTTAAAGTGATCTGTCTATGGTAAATTGCTCATGGCAGAATCTGATCAAGAGTGATTTTGATAGAATTAGAAACTCTGAGTTTTCCCAGTATGATGAAGGATATAACATATTACGGACTGGACCTTGAGTTTGATATTGGCATCTGGGTCCTCCATAAGCAGAAAAGTAATTTAGAATAAAAGTAATATGTTGGTATGAATAGGTTCAGAATCTAAAAAAAAAATCAATAAACCAAAATCCTCCAGTGTGACCAAAATAGATGGTAAATGTTTAACTTTTTTAGAATTATTACAGTAAATGACATATTACAATTAATACTTCACAAAATAATTTTCCTTACTTCAAACACATTTATCCCATTGTTCTTGCTACTTTCTGAAGCAGTTCCAAAGACTTCTTTTGTGTCTTTATAAAGTGTGATCAAAAATACATTGAATGCTGCCACCAAGCACCATCCAATGGAATAGCAGGCTCCTAAAACCTGAGGTATGTCCCAATCCACCTTACTAACTAGATCTTGCACTGTGACTTCTGGTTCTTCTGTAAAGTAAAAATAACTATGAAAGGTAAACGGTTCAAATTGAGTTAGGTTGTGGAAGCAGCCAAGAGGGTGAAACTAAAAACATGAAACAGGACTTCCAGAACTTCTTCAGAAAGTGGCGAGAATGTTAGGATAATAGTGTCTGAAGCCAGAGGAAGTGTTTTAACAGAGGTCAATGACAATATGTCTTTTACCGTAATAATTCTTGTTAATGTAAACATTTGCAACATTTTTCTATCACATCTGGTATATTTCAAAAGACACTCCAATTTTGTGTATTATAGTTGTCTACTTCAAATACTGTAGACCAAAATATTTTGTCCATGCTGACAAAACAACATGTACTGCTTTACTTGCGGGTGTGGGAAGAAAGCCTGTCATCTGTGATTAAAAAGCAATATACTCATAAAATCAAGAATGGCCACTAGAAACCTGTGTTTGTTTTTTGTGGGTTTTTCTGTAAGTAAATTATTTGTCTACATGTATTTTTATGTGAACAAGCATTAACATTTAAGGGAAGAATTTCATAAGGAATTCAGTTTTGGTTTTGACACTGAACAGATGAATCCTGTGGAACCCTCAGAGCCCCGCAAAGCCCCTCTGTGAATTAGAGGTTGGATTGATTTGTTTTTGAACAGTATCATTTCAGATCTGTTCTTTTGCTTTGTATTATCTGCATTTATATGATTATCTGCATCATTTCTGTATGACAGTCATCTCTTAGTTGGGAAACAACTGTCTCAGGATAAGATGCTTAGAAATCATTAACATGACAATATTTATTACAGTTAAACATTCTCACCATAAGACTTTAGTACACAGTATTTTTTTACTTTAAATATTCATTATTCATTACTGCATAAAACTATATTATCTTATTATCTTAAATCAATATATACATACTCAGACAGACTAAAAATTTCCTATTGGCAGGGTGTATGACCAAAAATATTTGAAGACCAGTAAAACTGAATATTAATGTTTACCAGGTTCTTTTTTGGTCTGCTACTTAGCATCTCAAGTTAGAATGGCCCAGTGTGTCTCCGAGATGCTGTCTCAAAATGTAACCTCCAGCTAAGAATATCACCTGGAGATTTGTTAGAAGTATGCATTCTTGGGCCCTACCCCAGACTTTCTGATCGGAGGGTTACAGAGTAGAAATTTATAGCTTAGCAAACACATTGGGTGATTCTGATGCATGCTAAAATTTGAAATCCACTGGTATAGAACATAAGCAGTAATATTGGAGGTGCTTATAAACTGATGCTTCTTAAACTAAAATGGGCAAAGTGAAAGTCTGTGAAAACTTGCAAAAGCCATTTTTATAATATTGAAGCACAAATCTTTGATGCTCTTACCTTGAACATAAATATGACACTGTCCAGAAAAGAAAAGAAAATATACATACACAATGGCAAAAACAAATGACAACTATATTTATACTATTGCATTTAAAAGAAGTTAATATTTGGAGCTACTTAGTAAAATAAAATATTTTAAATCTATTAGATTTTATAAAATATAACTCTGATTTTAAATAATCAGCTTAATGTTTTGTCTCAGGTAAGACTGTTAGATGCCATTTTACTCACTATCTAGTGTGAAGGATGCTATTTATGTTAGTTGAGGCCTGGTCATAATTAAATAGCTAGCTAATACATAGGTAATTTAAAGTTAAGAGGAAATAAAAAAAATACCTAATTTTGGCAAAAATTTTAACTTTACTAGTAGTTAAAATCTTTGAATTTAATTATTTTCGAAACTTTTATCATTAGATGAAAAACACATAAATCAAATGCATAACTTCATAAAACAGAAATGTAAAATGCAATAAATCTATTTAAGGTTCTGGGAGTTCGCCATATGTCCTGAATTAGTCACATAACTTGTGTCATTTCCTGTAACCACCACCTCTCATTTTGTGACATTAAGTATTCTAAATTTGTTTAAAATGTTAGAATATCCTAGTCTACACAGTGAAATTGGTTAAGGAAATTCCACTTTTTCCCACATAAACAATAATTTGGGGCAGCCTTGCTGCTGTCCCAAAAGCAGTTAGACTAAGAGACCATGAACTGAAACCTTTGAAACTGTGGGGGGAAATAAATATATTTCCTTCTAAAGTATTTATCTCAGTTATTTTTCTCAGAGCAATAGAAATCTGACCAACACAGAATTTTAAATCTTTTAGTGTGACTTTGAACTTATACACATTGTCCTATAGTTCTGTTAATATTTTCTTCATCTATTTCACGGCTGTTATTAAGTTAGAATTGTGATACTTTCTTAATGATGTAAACATTTTCTGAAATAATATGATCTTCTCTCTTACCTAATAATTCTTTTAGATATCATTTGAGGGTGTATATCTCCACCAACCTACATTCAAATTTTCTGCTTAATATTTAATTTGCCACTTATAAACCACATATGACCAAAATTTGTTTTTTTTCCAGTGGAAAAAGGAGTAGTCTTGGTCCTATAAAAAGATCATTTAGACCATTTATATTTAATATAAAAATTAAAACCGTTTCCATCCACCACTTTATTGTGTTCATCCTAAATTTTCTCTATATTTGCTTTGTTCATATTGGTTTACCCTTTTTTTTTTTTTTTTTTTTTTGGTGCTGGGGATTGAACTCAGGGCCTTGTGCTTGCAGGGCAAGCACTCTAACCACCAAGCTAAATCCCCAGTCCTGGTTTACCTTTTAATTATACAATTATTCCAGTTTTTACCTGTAATCACTTAGAAGTAATACCATTTATATTTTTAAACTATTTACCTGAAAAATTAAAATATGTATCCTAAATTCTCAAATACTATTAAATTTGCCAAAGTCTGAGTCTAGTACTTTATCCCTTCCTAAACAATACAAGGCTGTCTAACTTAAATTTTTTTCTTCTGTAGCGCTTACACTGTGTCACCTGGACTGGCTTGGGCACATCTAAGGGATTAGTAAGTCACACATCCGAGTGTCTTCTGGTGGTTTAGAGAAGCATAACTTTGGGTATGGTATATACTCCCAGGTTCTCTGCTCTCTGGTGCTGTTTTCCTGATCTGCTTTCCAGCTGCCATGAACTAAGCAGTGTTGCTCTGCCACCCCCTTCTACCAAGGTGTTTTTGCCTTGAGCGAAATGGATGTGGACCGATCTCCCAAAGCCATAAGCCAAACTACACCTCTCATTTGTGTCAGGTATTATGCCCCACAAATTCAAGGCTGACTAATGCAAAAAAGTCAGTACCAAGAGAGGCGTTCTTGCTGTGACTGCAGCTGAGCACGTGGTTTAAAATTCTTTGAAACTGGTTTGTAGAAGGAGTTTGGAATGTTTTAGAGATATTGCCTAGAGAAACCTTAGAATGCTATAAGCTGAACATGATTGGTGATTCTGATCACAGGGCAAAAAATCCAGAAGGCCAATAAGAGTGCAGATAGGTGATTTCCCCTGAAAATAAGGACTTCGTTGGCAATAGGACTAGAGGTCAGGGGTGCCAAACTCAGACAAAAAGTTTGATTGTTTTTCCCTTGTCCTAAAATTTTGTAGGTGACTGAGATTAAGTGTAGTGTACTGACAGATATGGCTGAGGAAATTTTTAGGCTGTGGCATGGTTCTGCTGGCTGCTTCTGTCACATTTGTGGTGAGAAACAGGGGCAAAAAGCAGAGCAGAAAAATATAAAATACTTAAATTATGTCTCAAAAGTAACTACACGTAAAGTTCAGGACAGAACAGTTTTGCTAGCTGAAGAGATAAGTGCCTGTAAAAAAGAAACCATGTACTTTGTACCTAACAAGAATATATATCCCGTGACGGCATCTCAGAAATCAGCAAGCTCACACCCATGGCAGCTTCAAGGGTGCAAAAGTATGAACCTTTGAGTTGAGAAGAGAGACTCTGGCCTCCCTGTTCACAAATTGCTACCAAGGGAACTGGTTCTGTGGGATTCAGTTCTTCACACCCAGACATCTAGTTACTCCAAGGCAGCTGCAGCCATGGAGTTAAGTATGGTTTAAGAAGCGGTGGTATTTTTGTGTCACATTCACAAGGGAAGGAAAGTGGTAGTTAAGTTTAACTGTGTCAACTCAGTTGTGTTGAGAGGGAGTTTAAGGCACAATTCTGCATGTATCTATGTGGGTCCCAGAGGCACGACTGTGGGTGCTGTAATATCATCCCTGGCTCTTTCTTCTACGGCACTGTTCCCCCGCCCTGCTTCCCTGTTTCCCTGCACTAAGCATCTTGTTCCATCATGCTTTTCCACCGTGACGTTTCTGCTTGAAGCCAGGTAACCATGGTCTTAGTTGCCTAAAATCACAAGCCAAGTGAACCTCTTCCCCTCTATTTAAATTTTGGGTGTTATAGCAACAGGAAAGCAGATAATGTTCCTTCTTTCTAGTCTGAGCACACTATTTTATTTGTATATGTTTATTATTATTATTTGGAGGGGGTCCTGGGGATTGAATCCAGGGCCTTGTGCTTGCTAGGCAGGTGCACTACCACTTGAGCTAAATCCTCAGCCTGTATATGTTTATTATTTTATCCTGTCAAAATTTGTTTGGAATTATTCACATCTTAACCACATTCTTCCTGTCTGCTTCATCCTGCATCTCCATCTTTTATGTGTGATTTCATTTTGTTTAATACATTTTGTTTAAAATGTCTATGAGTGTGTTCATTCAACAACAGTCTCTTTTAGCTTTTATTTATATGACTTTCTATCTACTTCTATTTATTTACTTATTTGTTTGTTCATTTATTTTAAATTACTCAGGATTGAATCCAGAGTCTTTGTATTAAATTACATGTACAGGAATTTTATTAATTTTTGTGTTTTATTTTGAGACCGGGTTTTGCTAGGGTGCTAAAATTCCCAGCCTGGGCTGGAACTTCAGATCCTCCTGCCTCAGGTTCTCAGAGTGCTGAGGTGGCCCTTTAATTTTTAATACTTTTATGAGGCATCAAATTAGTTCAAGAGCCATTTTTTTTTTTGCTTTTGGTAATTCCATCCTTCTGACTTAGAACTGCCTTTAACAATATTTAGAAGTATGTTTTCAGTATACGTCTGTGAAGATGTGCCGTTTTCAGTTTACAGATGAGAAAACTGCTCTAATGAGACAGTATTCAACTTCTACTAAGGAGGTTAATTCTCAAACCAGGACTTGAGCCTAATTCTGTTTCTCACTCTTCTTCTTGCTCAGGCTCTTCATAAACACTAGTCTAGCTACCTGGCAGAGGTAACTCGTCCATGAGGTGCAATAGTTTAATTTTACTGGAACAATTCCTAAACACCCCATTTTTGATACATGATTCAGTATATTATTTTCTCTCTGACTCTCTTCTGCTCATGCTTAAGTTCGTTTTCTCTATGCCCACCCTTTAATTTCATTTGAATCATTCTTGGCATGACCAGGGAATACACAAAAGTGCTGAGGGTTACCCACTGCTTAAGCCCGCTCCCCCACCATCACCACAGAGGCCTGACAAGCTCCCCATGGGCAACTGTGTCAAATCTGTCAGTTGTCAGTCTTGACAAAAATACATAATGAAAGAAAGCTAAAATAAAACAAAACCAAATTAAGACTCACACAAGAATCCGCTGTTTTTCTCTCAGCAGAAACCTTATTAGTTCACATTGTTCTTCACCAAAATGTTCTAGAAGATTCTTTCCAAGGTACCCAAGGTGACACATGTCTGCATTCCTTGGCTAAAGGGAAACTGCTTACCTACCAGACCATCACACTCAAAATTCCTTAAGAAGAGTAAAAGTCCATATACAGCGGACCCCCCGAAATTCATGGTGGTTTCATTCCTAGAGCACCTGCAAATTGGGAAAAACCATGAATTTCAGATACAATCAGAAAAATACCTATAAATGCCTATTTTATTAGTATAAACCCTAAATATGGTATATGTCCTGCAGTTATGTAATTTAATAAAATACCGTATTAATAAAGCCTTAGAAAGTACAGGGTGTTTTAGCAGCATTTTAGGGATCTTGGGGCTTTAAGAACAAAACCAGGAACCCTCGAAGTAGCTGTGTGGTAGAGCAAGCCGTTATGATGTGGGATTGCTGGTACATCTGCCTAAAGTTGGCTAACAGGGCAGCAGCCAACCAGCAGAATTGAATAATGCTTTCAGATTGGCTACTTGTAAACTTCACACACACACACACACACACAGAAAAGATTGTGAAGAATATTGGTGGTTTCGGAGAAATTTTTTGGATTTCTACAAACAATTTTTAGTTAGGTAGTTAGGTTTTAAGGAAAAATCTGCAAATGACTGATGATTGAGGCTGAAAACCCTGAATCGCGACTTGAAGTACTGAACACGGGCCTGATCCCAAGACTAGCAGCAGGCTGAGCAAACCCACAGAACAGGTTCACATTCTCTATTTTTAAAATGCCCATTCCTTTAGAATGGGTAATACCCTGGGGGTGGGAGGTTCCTTTTCTGGGGTTTTCCACTCCTTCAAGAGAAAAACAAAAGTTCCCAATTCCAAACTATAATTCATCTCATTTCTCTGAGTGCCCACAAATCTCTGTCCAATAAACCCTTCCCAGGCCTCTTACTGACAGGTCCTGAGTATTCTTTTTATAGGACAGGAGTCGGCGAATTACTGCAAACCAGTAGGATGGGTCCCTTATTTCAGCTTCGGGGACCTTAAGACCCTGCCCAGGGACACAACTGAGGTATGGAAAGAGGCATCCGGCACTCTACGGACATTTTTTTTTAACCGATTATTACAAGGTGATATGAGACCTTATAGGGAAACCAAGATAAACACAATTTACCCTGAACTATTTGCACAATATTTCATAACCTCACAAACAAAAAGCCAAATTCTTCCCTCCTCTCCTCCGCAGTCTCATTTGTATGTGCGTATTTGTGTTGTAGTGTGAAGGCTGCGACTCTGTTACTTTGATCTGTGTTCTCCTCTTTCTCTTTGCATCTCTGACCACTCCGAATCTGAATTTCTGCCTGCTGTTGCTGCTGGTGGATTTGAGAGTTCCTCTCCTCATGTCATTAGGCATTAATCAACTAACATTCGTGTTTATTAAATAGCTTTATATGAAAAGCATTGAACATTAGGCCGGGGTGTACCTTTAGTATGACTTGGAGTTATAACAATATCCCTGCTGAAGAAGAGAGAGTAAATTCACCCAGCCTCTGCATTTTTAAAAATTCTATTCAGGATGGAATGATGCTCACCCACACTAGTGAGTAATTTCCTTTACTCAATCTACCAATTTAAATGCTAATCTTCTCTGGAAACACCCTCACAGACACACACACACAAATGCTTTACAAGCTACCTGGCATCCTCTTAGCCCAGTGAAGTTGAACCACAAAATTAACCATCACACACTGCAATCCTCTAAATGCAGAATGTTTCCTGAGATGCTTGTACTGAGGTTCCTAGTGCTTTACCCCATTAAGAAGTTCTAACTTCATGAATGATGGAACTTGGACAAATCTACACAGCCTTTTTATCTTTTATATTTGTGCAGCACAAGCAAGAATTTTTAGTTTAGTTACTAATCTGTGCTGGCTTTAGCTTGGATTCTGACTAAATATCAACTAACCTGTTCTATTAAAACATCTTAAAATTGTAACCAGTGTATTACAGAATTTTACATCATGTCTTATTCATTGGGCTGTTTTCCTTGATCTGTGACTTAGGTTTCAATAATAAAATTATTTTTGGTGCTGATGGATGGTATCACAGGATGAAGAAACACCATACTTAGAACTTTTAATTATGAAAATAATAAGTGTATAACCTGAAGAATTGCGAC
The DNA here is from genome assembly GCA_004026905.1 of Hystrix cristata. NCBI lineage: Eukaryota > Metazoa > Chordata > Mammalia > Rodentia > Hystricidae > Hystrix > Hystrix cristata. The sequence continues at coordinate 13,478 of PVJO010019880.1, forward strand.
ATATGCCTCAGCATCTGTGTAGTTGCAAAACAAGTTACTATTGATGTTGTAATACGTGAACTGAAATTTAGTTTCATGTTGTTAAGATGGCTATATCACCTGAGAAGGTCCCCAGTCTACATTTGCTTTATTGCTTATAATTCAATATCTATGGAAAAATTTTAATCTCAGCACTTCGAAGAATCTGAAAAAAAGATATTATGGGTTTCAAAACTCTCTGTTTGGGGATGTTGTGCGTATTCTTTTTCTCTCATATTTATACACCTATACCTGACAACATTGAAGAAAGCTGGAAAGTAATGGCCTTGGATGCAATTGCTAAAACTTGTACATTTATGGTAAGATGAATATTTTTTCTTTCTTAGATATTGTGATTCCATATTAATTAAACATCAGTGCTTATGAGCTTTTGAAATAAATGCTATGAAAGTTGTCATCTTGTGAGAAACATAAATTGTTTTTCAGGATAAATCAACTAACTAACATTAAGCGTATAAAATATGTTGTGTTTGTTAAAATACGGTGAAATAGGTTTCTTTTTTCCAGAGCTAATGTCTAAGTGTGACGTCTCTGTATACCATAATATACATAAAAGAAATAACATTTTTGAAAGGAAAGTCTTTGAGTTTTATCTGTTAATTTGACTTTCACTTACATATTCAGGGACCATGCAGTCTCCTACTTACAGTATAGAGATATATATTATTGATGTTTGTACCTATTTGATATCTTGATATTTCTGCTGTCTCCATTTTCTACCTTTAATTCTAAATTGCTGGATTTCAGGGATTGTCTGACTTGGAATGTGCAGAATGCATTGAATTCACATAAAAATTAGCTCCTTGGTATTTAGAAACTAACATTTTTGAGCTCTTAAAATGTGCAGAGCTTGATAACACATGTCTTTAATAATTCTCCACTATCTTCTAATAATTTTTATCAATTTATAGAACAGGAAGAATTTTTTTTTTTACCAAGAACATGTATCGGTACAGTGTAGATAGACATAATGATCACATTCATCATAGTTATTTTGTACCTGTACATGATATATCTTGGTTTCCTTCCCTTCCCCATCCCTCCCTTGTACTCCCTTTCCCCTCTTTATTTACAATAGCTTTATTTACATTTTTCCATTTTTTTCTTTTTCTTTTCTTTTCTCTTTCCCTTCTTTCGTTTCACACTCTTCCCTCTCTACTTCTGTTCCCATTTGAATATTGTCTTTCTTTTTCACTATATCTTTTATAACTTTTTGTCTTATTTACACTTATAGTTTCTCATATCAGAGAAACAATTCGATATGTAGTCGTGTGTGTCACTTAAGAGTATGTTCTCAAGGTGCATCCATTTACCTGTAAATGTTTCAAGTTGATCCTTTTTTATGGTGGAGTAGCACTCCATCGTGTTTAAAAAAAAAATCTTCTTTAGCTGCTCAGTAGTTGCTGGGCATTTGGGTTGTTTCCAAGACTTAGCTATTAGAAATTGTGTTGCTATAAACATGGTTGTGCATATATCACTGGGGTACCATGCTTTTAATTCTTCTGGTAAGATACCAAAAAGAGGTATAGCTGGATCAAATGGAATCTCTAGTTGTAGTTTTTTGAGGAATCTCCACACCGATTTCCACAGTGGTTGGACCAGTCTACACTCCCACCAACAGTGGAGGAGGGCTTCTTTTTTCCCACATCCCCGCCAGCATTTGTTATTGGTTAATTTCTTGAGAATAGCCATTCTTTCTGGAGTGAGATAGAATCTTAACATTCCTTTAATTTGCATCTCTTGAATGACCAGTGATGTTGAACACTTTTTCACATATATATTTGCCATTTGTATTTCTTCATCTGAGAGGTGTCTATTCATTTCAGATGTCCATTTTTGGATTGGGTCTTTAAATTTGGGGGGTCTGATTTTTTTTTTTTTTGAGTTCTTTATGTATTCTAGATGCTAGACTTTTTTCTGAGGAACTACTGGCAAAAATTTTTTTCTACTCTGTGGGGTTTCACCCCATTCTGTTGGTAATTTCTTTTGCTGTGCAAAAGCTTTTTAGTAGGATATGATGCCATTCCTTTATTCTTCGTATTATTTCCCATCAGGTCTGAGTTTTGTTCATAAAGTTCTTGCCTACACCTATGTCTTCAAGAGTTCTTCCTATTCTATCTTCCAGCATATTTAGCATTTCTGCTTTAATGTTTAGATCTCTGATCCACTTTGATTTTAGTTTACAGGAAGAAATAGTCAGAAAGGCTTATGCAGGTAGAAATTAACAATTGCAAAATTTCATCTCAGGACTGCTGCATTTTCAAAATGTGTACTCTTTCTACAAACCAGGTAGCTACCAGAAATATTCCTTGATAGCAGAAACAATTAGTGGCTGAAAGTAAAAGGCAACAACAGCAGCAGATGATCAGCAAAGAGAAAGTGATCCCTGGAACACAGAGGCAGAGGCTTTCCCATGATGCTCTGTGCACCTGGTCTCAGCTGCTGTCTACTTAAAATCCTTTGGGTTTCCCTCTTATCTCTTCTGGAGGTTGCTGTCACCACAGCTGTTTCTTTCTCTAAAGCTCTGACTCCCGGGTCTTTGCAAATGAAAGAATACTTTGGTATGCAAGCATCAAACCCACAGATAAAGTGCTATAGAATCTCCCTTGATTATTTCACACATTTTAAAAACTCAGGGTGACAGATACTGATGTATTATGACATCACCTCTAAAATTCTACTTTTGCTTTCTCACCTTCAAAGTATTTTCACCACTGCCCATCCATAATAAAATCATGTACTTTATGTATTTACTATTATGTATTAATTATTCTTCATTTTTAATTAAAAAGTACACTTGTAATTACCTTAATGATCATTCTAGCAAATTTCAAATACTTTGCTGTTTTAGGCAAAACAATTTTATTCTTGTCAGAATTGAATTTTTTAACCCCAAGTTGTGATACCAGTATGAATAATTGGTATTTTAACATATGAAGAGAACGTAGAAATTTAAATTCCTGATAAATTCAGGAATATTACCTTGGAAAAATAAAGGCAGTATTATGTGGTCATGATCAATATTTTAGAAAAAAAAAGTATAACCAATCTTAGCAAATTTCCTTAATCTCTAATTGTATTTCTTTTAATTAGAGGTGAGGATACTAATTCTAAATACCTTGCAGATTGCTGCCTGTATTAAACATTATGTTTGTTAGAAGAGTACAAAATAATCTCTAAACTGGTAACTTTCGTTTTCTATAAACCATACACACATATATACGTATATATTACATAGAAGCCATATATATCATATAGATAAATATATATGTCATATATATAAATATATCTCGTATACATATATCTACTCAAAACCAGAAAAATCTGAGATATGAGAAACAACTCAATTTGCCAAAAATCTAATTTTGCCGATTTACAAAATGAAAAATTAAATTTCCAATTTCTCAAAAACTTATTTAAGGGCTATTCTACTACATTATACTCAATTTTCATGAAAATAGAAAAAATACTATTAGTGATAATAATGAAAAATAACAATATCTTGTCATAAATAATAAGATAAAATTTATTGAATACTTAGTGTGTGTCAAATATTCTTGTGTGTGCATTGGAAATACTCGCTCATTTTAATACTATAGTCCACTAAGAAATGTAATATAATAATAATTATTATTATTGCCACCATCGTAGAGAAAGGAAAGGAGCAGTTTCCTCAACGGTCCACAACTAGTAATGAGTGACGTAAGAGGCTGATTTAGAAAAATGGATGCAAACTTGGACTTTGACCTTTACTGATAGCAACCAAATTTCTTAACGCTTCTGTATCATTAAAGCATAGAGGACAGATTTTTTTAAATGCTCTGTGAATGTCCTAAATTCTTTGGAAGAATTGCATTAGTGTTAACATATTGTTGACCACGTGTGTTTTAAGGTTTTTCTTTTGGGTAAGCTGTCCAGTGATGTGATACAAAGGTCCTAGAGAAGCTGACCAGAAAAACTAAGAGGGCTTTTATTAGGGACATCAAATATGGGATTTAAGGGAATGGGGGGAAAGGTACTGATCTATTAGAGTAGAACGCCAGGAAGTTCAGGTCATTAATAGAGTGGTTATATGAAGGTATTCAAAATTTTGGGATAAATTAAATAAATAATTAAAAAGGAAAATATGACAACATCCTTACAAAAAAGAGTAGAAAGATTGTAATACATGGAAACATTTTAGATGACTTTATAATTAACAAAAATAGAAAAAAAGAAAGAAAGAAAGAATTTATAATTAACAAGTAGTTATAATATGAAAAATAATTGCCAGTAAAGATGGTTTTTTAAATTAGATATTAATCTAAAATACAGAATATTAGAATCTTTCAAATACAACAAGGTCACTCAATAAAATCTTCATGGTATTACAGAGTTTGTTCCATTTTGTTCATATTGTGTTTTTTCCCTCTCTTTCATGCTTTCTTTTTATATGAATCTGATGTTATTTAAAGATCTTAATACTTTGTTTTGTTCTTACAGGGTATTTGTCTTGAAAATATAGGCATTATGAGATATGAAGAATTCATTTCCATGATATTCAGGATGGATTATACCCAACCTCTCTCAGATGAATACATCATGGTGACAGATACAGCCTTTGCTGACATCCCAGTCCGTTTGTATCTGCCAAGAAGAAAGTCAGAAACCCTAAGACGAGCTGTAATCTATATGCATGGTGGTGCTTTTTGCTTTGGAAGTTGCAGTAAGTTCATCATTTAAGGAAGAAGAATAGCTAAGTGTACATTTTTATATATGATCTATTTTTATAGAACTATACTCTCATATGCATAATTTTTAGATATTCATAAATATTGCTATAGATATTAGATATCTAATAGAGAAAGAGACAGGTATTTTTGACAAATAGCATGAATATTTTTGAATTCAAGTTTGTTTTGTTTATTTTGGTAAGCATTTTATTTTAAGATTTCATATTGAATCAATGTGAATTAAACAAAATTAGGGCATGAACAAACCATTTACTAAAATGCTTCCCTTTAGGATAAGAATATATTTCAGAGCAAAAACTTTGATGTTGAGAAGATGTTTTAAATGGCAAATCAGAAGCATATGCTTGTGGCTGCTACAAGATCATGTTTGTAGGTATTGATAAGAAAAATAGGAGTAATAAAGCTTTGAAAGCAGTTAGTCGTCTTGATTCTAAAAGAAGAATGCAAAATAGAATTATGAAATAATAAACTTGCTATGAAGTCTAGGTACCTACTTGTTTCTAGTGATAATTCTAAGAGGCATACACAAAAGATTCAAAAGAAAAACATTAATAAATTTACCTTTATGAACACTTGGCAAAATTCTATCATAAAATGCTGCTAATATACAGGGAGATTTTTTATATAAACAAAACACTATAATTAAATGAATGAATAAAATAGAAGAAAGTTCAATCAATTATCTCTTTTTTTTTCAATTCTGTCTCTCTATGTCTCATTTGTTACTAAACAGTTTGAGAACTATAAAAATATATACAGTATACCAAGTTACTTAACCAAATGTTAACAATGATTACTAGACAATGAGAAAACAAGTGTGGGAAATTAATGACAGACAAAAAGACTTTATTTAATATATAAAATGCTAAAATTATTAGGATGCAACATTGGCTTTTTAATTTTTTTTCTCTGTAGCTTTCTGATAACTAACATAGAAAAGTATAATTAATTACAAATTTTCTGGGGACTTGTCAAAAGGAAATTATTTAGATGATTTAAGTAGAGATGAAATACTTTACTCTTTAGACTAGCACCAGGTCATATTTGAAGCGTGCATAGCTTCCTTAACTAAAGAAAGTTTTTATTTTTTTCTGTGTTTTGTTTTAAATAAGAGGAAGAATTGAGTATGTATCCTTGCAGCTTTGGCTTAGGCAGCAGCTTTTCAGCCTTGATGCAAATTTAAGGTTGGGGATCAGCCCTTGTTGAGCACACTTGCCTGGATTGTTTGATACAATTCTGAAAACCATTAGAACAATATTGCTTTAGTGCAGCTTGTGTTTTATCAGATCTCAAAGCTCACAGAGTAGAAGAAGTAGGTAGCAGTACAAGATAAATTGCCTAGCAAAGACAGAAGGCTAAGGTCTTTCTCATGTTTTTTTGTTTGTTTGTTTTGGTTTGGTTTTTTGGTTTTTGTTTTTTAATTCTCTTTACATTCTAAAAAATAAAAAAACTACATGCTTTCTAAACTGAGATGAGAAATTCAGCTCATTGACCTGAGAAAAAGACTTGCTGTTTTGTGAGAAACATCGTAAAACTCATCCTCACAATCATTATTGATTTTATGATAATCCCTGTAAGTATAGGCTGATAGAATAACATTAAGACATACACTTAGTAAAAGCAATGCTCGGGAGAGGTAATATTATGTGTTATAGTAAAGGTAAAAGCTTTCTTTGGGACATATGATTTAGAGGTGAATTTTGTAATGTACAGGAAGCAGGTATTCTTTATATACCTTATGGAATCTACATAGATACTTCTTTCCATTCAAAGATTTTCGGTAGAACCTGAGAAAGGGAATTTACACTAACAAGAAAGGGTTTTATCTTCTTCTGCCCACAAGGTGTAAGACCTTAAGTGTGTGAAGACACTCAAATTTCAGTGGTTCATGTGTGTTAGTTAGCTAAAGGGCTTGTTAAAAAGGTCATTGGTCTTTATCTATATATTTACATATCATTTGTGTTTCTCATATAAGAGAAACCATAATGAACAAAATAGAAGAGAGGCAAACAAGAGGTAGGGAGAATTTTGAATACATTACTTACCCAAATTATGTATTTCACTGTTTCAAAAGTATTTTAAAGATATGCTAATTTGTTTCATTCATACTACTAGTTTATCTTAGGTCATTGAAAAGAAAGTTTTGTGTTATTATCTATTTGTTTCTCTTCCGTAAGAATCTTTTTGGTTTATGTGTTGGACTCTGAGTAACTCTTTGAAAATAATGATACACACTGCATTAACTATTGTTCTCTTTATATTTTATTATAAAATTTTGGGGGTTTTTTTCATTTAAAAAAAAGATCATTGGTTCTGTCTGTAGAATTGTTGTTTCAGTAAGCTATTGGTAAGGCCTGAAAATTGTGCATTTCAAATTAGCCCCCAGCGGTTGCTGATTCTAATGGTAAGAGCACTACACTACTCTAGATTCTGTCTGGTAATTAGTGTCCCTGTTGTGGTTCAGAAATCTTGGAACATGTGTCTTGTCAATTTCACCTCTCCTTCCTATCAATAACTATTAATCTGCATCACTCCAGGCCACCTGGCCACTCCCAGTCTGCTAGCTATCAAGCTTATCACTATTTCAGAGGAAATGGAGGACTTCAGGGATTCTATGCCCTCACTTTTTTTTCTTTTTTGAGATGATGTCTCACTATGTACCCAAGCTGACCTCAAACTCATAGTGATCCTCCTGCCTCAACTTCCCAAGTGCTGGGATTATGGGTGTGCACCACCATGCCCAGGCTACCCTCACATTTTGGAGACTTTCATCTTTCCCCCAGTCCAACCCTTCTACCAGTATTAATTTGTTGTCAAACACACCAGTTCCAAGTTCATTTCCTTCTAGTGCTATCAGAGGAGGAAGCATCTTTTGGCAACATTAATCTTTCTACTTTTGCTGGGTATCATCTGGCTCTCAACCTATTTTTTTACTTTATCAATACATCGCTATCAATCCCTTGTTTTAAAGAGTATCTTTTTTGTTTTGTTTTGAAATGATTACTCCTGAACATTTTATAGTCCCAGTCATTATGAAAAAAAAAAAAAAATCCTGATCGTCCCAAATTCCTGTTTTGATTATTCTCCTATCATTTTCTTTTCCTTTCTCAGGCTTATTGCTATCAATTGGCTTCAGTTCTTCCCTATTTCCTTGGCTTTCCACCCTAAATCATCTCAACCTCTTGAATGTTCCTTCACTCCCACTTTTAATTGCCGTATCTCCTTCATTCTACAGCTGAATATCTTGACTCATTTACATAATCTGGTACTTTGCTACCTTTCAGAGGTTCTCCTTGTTAGCATCTCTACTTCTTTCCTGTTCAACTTTATCTCATCAGTATTTATTATATGTGCTGCCGAAGCGAGCACTCTAGTCAATATTTAATGACGGATCTTCCTAACATGAAGTTCTGGATATATGATTTTTTGGTTCCAATTTCTTCAGTACCGCTCATCACTTAATGAAATAAAAATTTTAGTCTACCCAACTCCCACATCCAACTTTTCTGTCTTTCGTAAATGATCCCTTCCAGAATATTGTTTCAATTACACTGGGTTGTATTCAATTCCCTGAACACTTCATGCCTTCTCATTTTTTTCTCAGAGTATGCATTTTCTAGGATGTCTTTCCACCTTACCTCAAGGAAACTACGTGCGCTATTAAGTGAAATATTAGGGTTTTTTGGGGGGGTTGTATCGTGTGTGTGTATGTAGGTGTGTGTGTTCTTCTTTGGCTCAACTTTCTGATGTTTGCAAATTTCAATTTTCTTTCTTTGCTTACCTAGACTTTCTCTTGTTTTTATTCTCTAAAATATGACAAATTTTAGAGAATTTGTCTGGTGTGATGGCGCACATCTGTAATTATAGCACTTTGGAGGCTGAGGCAGGAAGATCTCCGTGAGTTTGAGACCAGCCTGGGCTATGTAGTGAATTCAAAGCCAGCGTGAACTACATAGTGAGACCCTGTCTCAACCCCCTACCCAAATGACAAATTTGCTTTGACAACTAAGAAATAATAGGAAACGTTTCTACTAGACTTTTTAAGTAATTTTTTGGTTCTTATTTTTCAACATTTATCCTAAACCATAGTTTCTACTGAGATTCTGTAACACAGTATAAATTCTATAAAGAGGAACTGAGTAGAGAAAACTGCAACCATATGGATTATATCAGTAAATACAGTGTAGTTGAGACAATCTGAGAATGGGAAACAAAAAATTAATTTGTCTTTGGCTGTAAGATAAATAAAAAGGTATTAGGAGATGAATAAAGTCGCAGGTTTGAAATATGTTACTGAAGAGTTTTAGATGTAAAGAGTAGGAAGTTCTTCTATCTTGTGCATTTTGTTTTTCATCTATGCATTTCCTTTTCTTGCAAATTATCAACTAAATCTTCAATGAAAACTTTTTTATACTCAAGAATGGATGATTTACTATTCTGTTTTCCAGATTATTAGTTTCCCATTATTTAAACCATTTTTAACTTACAATTTTATTAGTGCTTAAGAGCAGACTTGGAAAAATCTGAAATTTGGAAATCAATCACAACGCTGAAGTTCTCTACATTTCTCAGATCTTGTAGAAAATTAATCTGTAGGGCATATCACAGAATTTGCTGAGTTTTTGTGTCCAGGGCACTGGTGAATGGAATTTGTGGGTACTTGGAGAAAGACATGGAGTGTGTGTGTTCCAGGGAGGGGCAGACATTGGGTCTGAGTCAGGGGCCGTGTGTGGAGTATGCCGAAACTCATGCATATTGAAATCTGCATGCTGCCTTACCAGAAGGTCTCTAGGAATCTATCTGTTGTTCCTTAATCTCTATTCTAACGCTAACATTAATGGATCACTTCATAGTGACACATATTCAAAGAAAACAAAAGTTTTGAAGAACCATGTTATTGAGAGCTATTATTTTAGAAAACCAGTACATAATTATTACTTTCTTTTTAATAATTATGGATAGAATTCAGGCAGGTGAACGTGGAAGTAATACTATTATTTCTAATGATGGTGTTATTGACATATCACTCTTGAATTAGAGACCCCGCAAGTGGCTGGCTCCCTTGACAGATCACGCCTCTCCAACATGAAACTTGGTGTTTGGAAGAACTGAGCAGAGTAAAACGTATCAGGCCATAAAGGGACTTAGGAAGGGTCATTGCTTATGAACAGCATCAGCAAGAGAAAATGACACTGGGTTGAGCCTGGTTTTTCCTCTCCAAAATATCAATTGGCGAAATCATTTCTTCATCCCTAGACAGACTGAAGAGACTCATATGAGTAGAGTGTGCATTGTAGATCCAGATCCCTCGACATGGAAACAGGTGCAGGCATAAAAGCTCCTATGCAACATCCACAAACTACACTTCTGTGTTTCTAACTATAACTGTTTCTGTTGCTTTTTCATTACAGGGAGTATTTTGACATTTCTTTCTTCATTTCAGAGCAGACGGCATTTGACTTCCTGAACAGATGGACTGCAAACAAACTTAATGCTGTCGTTGTAGGAGTGGAGTAAGAGAATGATTTTCTTTGACTATTGAGATTTTACCTTCAAAACATAGAGGTTTGATTACAATTTAAGTCATCTTTGTCTTAAGTATAATTTTTTTAAAAATTAATATAATTTGTGTGTTACTGTTGCACTATAGATTGCTCCTCAAAAGAGCACCGTACCCTACTACTTTTCTATGATTACAGAAATCTCTGAGTTACAAGCTAGAGTGAGCATTTTGGAAATACAGCTGTTCTAGTCATATTAAACTCGTGTCCAAAAAGTCTTAGTTGAGTCCCACATAATAGATCTGGACAAGAGGAAGCAAATTACCCATTACACATTTAGGGTATTAGGTTGTATTTGAGCTGGTAGGAAAATGTTTAATTTGAGAATAACTCTAGGGTGGACTGGTGTAGGTGATAAAGACTGAGGAACAGCTGAAAACTTTACTCTCAGTCAGGGGGATCTTACACTCTACATTTTGTTGAAACATACCAGGAAATCTTAGGACAGGTCAATTTTTCTAACTCATACTGGTAGTATGTGAATTTCTGAAACCCAAGATTGGTTCTCAAACCCATCATCCTCAGCAAGAAATTTTTTCTCCTAATTTTTGCTATTTCATAGTAACAAAGATTTCTAATCCAATAATTCTCATAGGATTTATTGCCTAGTTTATTTTGTTTTGTTTCAGCTAGGAAGCTAAAAGTTTAGAGAAAAATTTAAAGACTCAATCATCTGAAGAAAGTAATTGTTACTACAAGTCATTATGTTTACTTTCATTACTAAGAACTTCTCACGGAAATTTCTAATTTTAGGACATTATCCCTTTTACTTCTATAACTTTTGGAGTAATCTTAATTATATAACTTTAAATATACTTTACATAGTGGTATAATTTGTGCATGTCTTAAACGTTCTATCTGATCCCTAAAAGTATTTTCCTGTTTTTTTTTTTTTTTGGTCCACATATGTGTGTGAGGAATCTTTGTACCTATTTGTACCTATTTGAAACAATGGTATGATCATTTGTCTTAAAAATGAGTTTACCAGAAATAAGCAAACTGTCTAGCATACTAAAATATTATTGATATTTTAAAATTTTATCCTAGAATCAAGTTGTGGACATTATTGATGATAAAGTATTTATATTACCTACTGGAAGAAATTTGATCTAAATAATCTTGAAAAGTATAGGTTGCTTGCCTAGGATAATATCTCAAATATGGTGCATTCAAAAATTCATGATTCTTTTTCAAAAAGTTTTTAAAATGTTTGGATTACCAGTTACATTGAGAACATAAAATAATCTACGGAGCATCTCTAATTCAAAATGCACTTGAGTTAAAATTTTGTTTCTTGTCCCAAATGAGTTCATAACACTTCTCTGACTTCTCACTCAAAGGCTATCCATAGACTTTACGTACAAGACTGAAACATCTTTTATTTTTTTCAGATATTTTTATTAGTACTTGTTTGTAGTATGTAATGATTACACTCCTCCTGGGGCAGTTGCTATGTGTACGTAACACATTTTAAATTCTTTTTCATCTCTTTCCCTTCTCCTCCCTCCCCATTCCCTGCATCTCTTGGTCCCCTTCTCTTTTGAAAGAGATTTATCTTTCTAGTTCCTATTATCTGCCTTTTGTTTTTTGTTTATATTTTGTGTTTCTCACGTAAGAGAAATCATGGGGTATTTAAATTTGTGTGCCTGATTTATTTCACTTAACATTATGTTCTCATACCGATTTCCATTTTAATCAAAAGTTAGCAGAAAACTCAAGCTTGGGTTTTGGAAAATTGAGGTTCCGGTGTTAAACTGTATCTGTTGGATATCTGAAAGTAACAGAGACAACCCTAAGTACTTTATTGCTCTATTTTAAAGTTATAGACTAGCTCCTCAACATCACTTTCCTGCTCAGTTTGAAGATGGCATCACTGCAGTCAAGTTTTTTCTTCAGGATAAAATTCTTTCAAAGTATGGAGTAGATCCCAGTCGAGTCTGCGTTTCAGGAGACAGTTCTGGGGGTGCTCTAGCAGCTGCGGTGACTCAGCAGGTACATTGTCTTTGTCTGTATGGTGGGTGGTGCAGGTCCAGACTCTCTCTTTAAATCAAATATCCAGTTCTGGCACCATTTCTAGAAAGGACCATTCTTTCTTAATGAATTACATAGGTACCTGAGTCACACTTCAATTAACCTTAACATCACTGTTTTCAGACTCTCCTGTTCCACTGGTTACATGTTTATCTTCCTGTCAGTACTATGTGTATTTCAACCTTGTTCTTAAAATTGTTGCTAGTACTCCTTATCTTCCTCATTAAAATATTAGGATATTTTGGGGCTGGGGCTTTAGTTCAGTGGTAGAGGGCTTCCTAGCAAGCGCAAGGCCCTGAGTTCGATCTCCAGAACACCCCAAAAAAATCTTTACACTAAAATGGACATTAGAAATTTAACCGACATTATTTCATGTTTTTAAACAGGTAGGTTTTTTTTTTTTCCTTCACCATTGGTGACAACAAATAATTTGCCACTAACTTGTATCCTTTACATCACTTAAATAAAGGAAATTTTTTTTAATGCTATGGAATTTTAGATTCAAAAAGGTCCATGACTACGTTGAGGGTGATTTTAATGAAGTATTATTTTCATCAAGTAGCCAGTTTTTCCCCCATGTGAGTTTAAAGGCAAGATACATTTATAACAGCCAAATGGAGATATGTAAAGATCTCTTTGTCTCAGATACCCTCACCTTTCCTTCTCCTTCAAGAGAACTCTAATTTCAGATTAGTGTTGATTCCTGAACTTATTTTTACAAAGATAATAGACAAATTGGCCACCGTGCTGTATTTGCGCCAAAACCAGCAGACCAACAAACTAACCATCAGACAAAATTCCTCTGCATATAGTCTCTTTACACTCTTCACCTTAGCTCCTTTTATGATCCTAAATCATCCCTCGGTCTCTGCTGGATTCTCAGGTAATCTCAGCTTCTCAGGGATCTTTCTCTAGAAGTTATTTCCTTCTGTTCTAGCATCTTCAAAATCTATTTTATTTGCTTTCTGACTTTAGTATACAACCATACTGAGGCTTTCTTATCTGTGTTCTGTCGTATCAGTTTTCTTTTCCATACATAATTTCAATTTAGGACAAATTGTACTCCTTCTTTTACATGCTCATAATATGTGTCCTTGTCAGGCTTTATATTTTGCTCTGGGCAGTCTCTGAGATTTCCGAAGTTAAGTTTGCCAGTGATATGTTTTTCTGTCTAAAGACATTTTCATTGTCATGCTCGTTTTAATAATTTATTTTCATCATTTACAACTATTGCCAGTTTTTATCTTAAAAAACTTCCTTCCCATGCTGTCTGTAATAGCATTCTCTCTTTGTTCTCCTCTTATCTCTTTTCCATCCAGTTTTATGTGACATCAACTTCTTCCCTGTACACTCCATTACATGAGGTATTTCTCGGTGTACAGCCCTTGGTTATTCTGTTTCCACTGTCTTCTTGGTCTAGTGGCTTCAGCTCTCATTTACATGCTGAAGGATTTCAGTTTATATCTTCCAGCAAGACCACTGTCTTGAGCTCAAAATCCATATATACATGGTGGTCCATAGAGTCCAGAAACTTCTCCCTGCCAATTTATTCCAACTTATCTCTATACTTATTAGTTGGAGCAGTTTACACATAGCTACAGTACAGTGCTTATAATAAATATAATAAATATTGGTTGCACATGCATATCCCCACATAGACTAGACGCTTAAGTGTTTTGGAATTGTATTATTTGTATTATTTTTCATAATCTCCATGTCCAGCTCCCCGGTATCCTGCCTATCTCCCTCCTGTCTTCTTCTTCCATTCTTCAGAATATCTCAGTGTTTGGTTGTGCTGCATCTCTTTAATGTACTTTATTTGATTAGCAGCTTTCTTTAGCCAGGCTCATTGTATTTAGAATACAACCTGTCTAACCATCCTCAATTGTCTCAGTGGAGAAACTTTAGAAATTAAATGAAGACAATGGCACTGCATGCTCTGGGCCAGGACCAACTGATTACTCATCTTTAGAACAGGAATAGTTGGTTTTCCTGTTTGCTTGAGATGGGTGTGGGTGAATTCATCTTGTCCGCTCCCTGTTTATGCAGTCACTCTTTTTTTCATGAGTTGCAATCCAAAGAAATGGCAGAAGTCTATCAGTGTCACATCAGCTAAGAAGAGTAAACTATGGTGAAAGATGAAATTAGAGAGTTGCATTGGGTTAAATTAGGGAAGGGCATTGTAAGACCTTTTACTTTACCTCAAAATAAGGGTATTGCAAAGTTTTGTTTTGTTTGTTTTTAATTTACCAACAACATGTATTGGTACATAATAGATATACATAATGATCACATTCATTGTAGTCGATTTGTACCTGTACATGATATATCTTGAGAGTTTTAATCACAGTTGAATTAAAGCACTACGCTTACCAATAGAGAAGAGATTTTAGAATGTGGGAAATTATGGAAAACAGAACATTAAAAATACATTTTTAAGCCATATATACCATACCGTGAACTAGGATGGCAATAGCAGGTTTGACAAAAATCGGGCAGATTTGTGAATTAAAAAGAGATGGAATTGAAAGAACTGGGACCTATTCGTTTTGGGGAGTTATGAATAAAAAAGAGTCAAGTAGCATGAATAGGAAGATAGTTTTATGAAATATACAAGAGGAAACTAAATATAAAATACTAACCTGACCGTTTCACTTATGGAAAATGCTGGTTAAATATTAGCAATTATTATTTCTCAACAGTGGGTGGGTTCTGATACCAGGTGAGCTTCTGGGAGCGGGGCCTGTATTTGAAAGTGAAGATAAGATAAGTCAGACACCACTTATTTTCAAGACGAATATTTGAAATGAAAATAGCAGAGGAGTAAGAGACATACTAAATTGAGTAAGTCATTAAAATGGTGAAGAAGCATGGATGATGGTGATCCCCTATTGTCAAGTAACTTACATATGTTTGGGAGATTTTTTTTTTTTTCCCAGAAGGCTTCTGAGGTCTGAGATGTGGCTGTAGCTTACATGTGGGTTATTAAGATGGTCATACAGAAACCCTTGCCACATCCTCAAACAAAAATGGATCTGAACCAGTATTTCCTGTGGTTTGTTTGCTGGTTAGTGAATAGATTTTTTCTGAAGCATTCCAATGATAAGTCACTGGATTGCTGTTACATTTCTTTCAATGATAATATTGAGTGTAGGCAACACTTATTGGGTGCTTTGATATACCCTGGGCTGTACTGTAAACACTTCTTTAACTCCCATAAAAATCACATACTATTTTACTGTTGTGTCAATTGTCATTTCAGGAGGTTTTGTGTAAACAATATTGATTTTAGGTTCTTTCTTCCCAGTTGATTGGGTACTACATCTGGAACTTTTGACTGTTTTATTTTCTTTTCTTGTCCTGCTTACTTAGAGATAAAATAGGAAGTGAGATTTTTGAGGAAGCAGGAAAGGATAGAATGAAGCCATCAGCAGGAGAGCAGTTTGGTCAGCTAGAGTGCTTTGGAGTTTCTCTTCTGTGGGAATTCTCTAGCTCCTAGAATGGTTGGACCTGGGTCCTATGATAAAACCAAAAGGCCTCTCAATGGAATTTATTTATGGTGATCCCTAATATATAAATTAAATATAAATACATATATATATATATAGTTATGATTTGCAACATCAGTGTTTTCATTGCTGACAGAAAATATCCAATACCCACAAGGTAAAGGAGGAAAGGTTTGTTTTAGCTCAAAATTTATACAGGTTTCACTTCATAGTTGGCTGGATCCAAGGCAGTGGGAAACAGCAGAGGGACATTGCAGAAAAGGCAAAACAGTCCATGGCATAACAGGCAGGAAGAAGCAGCAGACTACCTTCTTTCTGCCCCTTTATATTCCATCCAGGCTACAAGCCTGTTGATTGGTGACTACCACATCAGTGTGGGGCTTTCCTCTTCAATGAATCCATTCAGCCACACACCGAACTATGCTAATCCAGTTAGGGGACTAATCCAGATATCACACACACTTAATCCATATTCACACACCCTAGATCTAGCCACCTCTGAAAAGACCCACCTATGAGCATGTTTTAGTTACTTTTCTCTTGCTGAGGCAAAATACTTGACACCCAAAGTTAAAGGAGGAAAGGTTTATTTCACTTGTAGTTTGTAGAGGTTTCAGTCATAGTTGGATGGCTCCAAGGCAGGGTGGCATAGCCGAAGGGCACTCTTTCTGTCCCTTATATTTTATGCAGGTTAACCACCCTAAGGCAGGTATAGCCTCACACCTTTAATCCTAGCCAGACAATATCAAACTAATCAGTGGATTGATTTAGTAATCATACACCCTGGATCCCAGCACCATGCACTCTAGATCCAGCCACCTCTGAAAAGCTCTCCACGCCATGACTGCATGAGGCTTTGGGGGGACGTCTAAACACAAGCCATAACAGAGTCATGAGCCTTTGGGGAGACATCTAGATAAAAATCATAACAATCAATTTATTTAGATTTATCTAATGATTGCTTAAAATGTTAAACTTCTCCTGGTGTTTTGGAAACTTTTGCTTTACAAAAGTATCATATCTTTCCAGGTGCAAAATGATCCTGAAATAAAATATAAAATCAAGATACAAGCTTTACTGTACCCTGGTTTACAGATGCTGGATACTAATTTGCCATCTCACCGAGAAAATGAGCATGGTATAGTTCTGACAAGGGACATAACCATAAAACTTGTGAGTTTGTATTTCACCAAAGATGAAGCACTTCCCCAGGCAATGAGAAGAAACCAACACATGCCTCTGGAATCTAAACATCTGTTTAAATTTGTTAACTGGAGTACTCTTCTTCCTGAGAAATTTAGAAAGCACCATGTTTACACTGAACCAGTTCTTGGACGATCTACTTATTCATTTCCAGCACTTATGGATAACCGAGCGTCGCCCTTGTTGACCAATGATTCTCAGTTACAGAATTTGCCACTGACCTATATCCTAACTTGTCAATATGATATTCTTAGAGATGATGGACTTATGTATGTCTCAAGACTACGAAATGTTGGAGTTAAAGTAGCTCACGAGCATATTGAGGATGGAATCCATGGAGCTTTATCATACATGACAGCACCATTTTATTTACACCTAGGTCTTAGGATAAAAGATATGTACATTAGTTGGCTGGATAAGAATTTATGAACGTATAGTGCATGTATCGGTGAGTTTTAATTTGTGACACTTCGTAATTGTTGTGAAAAGAACAGTGTAATTTGTGTTAGGTCCAGATTTGAATTAGGTATAATGATTACTTTGTGTCTTTAAACTAGTTACTACATTTACTGATTTATAGAAATATATGTGTGGAGCTCCTTGTTATGCCCAGTGGGTTAATATCTGTTCGGGTTGACTCGGGGGTCAGAAGACTGCTAACTCTGAGAAGCTGGAACATCTTGAATAAGGAATGTTTTACAGACTTGAGCAAAGATGGGTCTTACACGGAAAACAAGGAACCTCCCTAGAGGACATCAGATAAAAGTTAGTAATTCAACCAAATTGTCACCATGCCTTGCTACCCTGAAAAGATCTGTGCTCAGCAGAACATTTAGCCTTCTTTGTTCCTCAATAAATCTGGGAGATTGAGTCATTTGGGGGCTTCTTTTCAATGAAGTCCTTTGACCCTCCACAAAGATATTTTCTGTCTTTCGTATCTCCATCTGTCTATCAGTGTTTGCTGGCCCGAACCCAACTCATATGCTAAAATGCAGTTCAGTCTATGTTCTCCTTACTTTTAATTTATTGCAATTATGTCAGTCCAGAAAGGACCGATGCTTATTATTATTTCCTTTTTTTTTTTTTTTTTTTGGTGCTGGGGATCTGGGGATCAAACTCAGAGCCTTGTGCTTACTATTACTAGGTACTCACTCTAACCACTGAGCTAAGTCCCCAGCCCCACAATGCTTATTAACTTTGAGAACTAAAGATAGTTATTGGAAAATCAGGAAAGATAGTTTCCAGATAAGCACAGAAAATATGGAAGCAAATAGGCAGAGAAATTACAAGGAGAAACAAATTGCTCCTAAAATGGCACGGAAACTGTCAGACTAGAAGAATTGTAAGGGTTTTGTATTAGTTTCCTGTGATGCAACAAATTACAAACAAAACAAAACAGGACGGGTGGCTCAAAATGAAAGAAATTTATTCTGTTACTGTTCTGTGAATCTAAAGTCCGACATTGATGTATCTGGGCCAAAGTCACAGCATAAACAAGAGCCTCTCTCCCTCTTTGGGCTCTTTAATATGTTCTGTTCTTTCGTCTTCTAATGACTGCTGCTTTTCCTTGAATATAGCCAACATCTTCAAGGCAGTCTCTGCTCCATTTTCACATGGCCATCTCCTCTACCTCTGTCAAATCTCCCTCTGCCTCCCAGTGAAAAACATATATGTGCTTTTAATTTAGGGGTCACCTAAATAATCCAGGTTAATCTCTGCACTTCAAGTTCCTTAATTTGCAAATACTCTTCTCAGTTTTCAACATAAGGTAACATTCACTGGTATTAGGATGTACATATCTTTTAGAGGCCATTTTTAGAAAATGTTATGTCATTTTTTTAAAAAAGCAGCTCATCATAATTCAATAATATATTCTAAATATACCCTTGATAATGAAATACATCTGAGTACGGAGTGAAAAAAGCTTTTCTAAATACCCCTCAAGTATGTTATCTCAAAATACCCCCAAAATAACTGATTTCTGTTGTCATTTTGTTGAGCAGAACGATAAAAAGCTAAAGATTTATTCATCGCCAGGTTAAGACAAACCTGGACAGGGGTCGGGGATTTAGCTCCAGTGGTAGAGCGCTTGCCTGGCGAGTGCAACACCCTGAGTTTGATTCCCAGCACCAAAAAAAAAAAAAAACCTGGATATACGGTAGTATGAATCTACAGTAGTCTGAGTGTTACCTCATGTAGACTATAATCAGTTGAGTTGAATTAAGAAGTTAAAAATGTAGTAAGAAATGTGCGTGTTTCTGAAAATCTACAAGCCTGTTTATCCAAGAACAATTGAAATGTCTAGCTTGTTCAGTAGAGATAATTTTGTCAGCCTCCATTTCACAGAAGGTTATCAAAATGTACAATTTCAACACTCCACAAACCAACTAATTTTTTAAAGTGCATGAAGAAATTAACTACATTCATATAGCCATTTTTCTTTAGCTCAATTCCAACGCTCCCAAGGACAAGGAGTACCATGACTTCCATGACTATCGTAGATGAAGACAAAATACATTTTAATGAAGTGGTTATTTTCCCAAAAGAGCTGTAATATTTATATGGATTTCTGACCTAATATGCAGTAACAATTTGTATTTCTCATAGTTCATATTCAATTTCTTCTAAACTCTTTAAAAATATGTTTTGTCACTATAAATTTTCATGGTTTTTATAGTCTTATTCCTTTTCTTTTTCATTAATAGATGCTATTTCTGCTA
>PVJO010019881.1:0-33286 GCA_004026905.1 Hystrix cristata
GTCCTCAGGTCTGGGAAATAAGACACCATTTATGATGCTGTTTATGTGGCGAACTGAGTCCCACTCCAGAATACAGCACAGCAAAAGCCCACAGCCCAGTTCCTAAAGCCAAGTAGCCTCTTGACACATAAGAAGGAAATTATTCCACACCCACCATGTGTGAAAGAAGGCACTTATTAACCCTGAAGAGGAGACTTGGTCACAGTCCCACCTAAGTCATTTTACCAGTCGGCAATAAAGACTTCCTAATCCAATGCAATCAGAAAAATTAAGGACAGAAGTTGATTTAAGCAGAAAATTATAAAAATATGTATCTTAAATATATTATTGAAATGTCAAATGTAGAAATGTATGCTCATGTGTCCACATCTGACGTATAAACCAGCATCAACTTCCTTAAAGTTCTTTTTGTACAAACTCCTTTACGATTGATGATTTAAATTTCTTTAACACAAAAAAAATTTGACAACCTGAAAAAAAATCTGACTGTGTAATCTCCTTTCACTTTTATAATTTTTAATCATATTACAATTCTTTCCAAAACATTTCACTATTTTTTCAAAGAAATAACTCTCCTTCCACAGTCAGAATTTCTTCATTAAGTATATATTATAATCATATTGCAAAATTGCAAATATGATAGAAACAGATTTGGAAACAAACACCACTGATTCTTCGCATGCATACAGCTCAGCTCCTTAGAGGAGGATGGTTTGGGTGGACTGCAGCGCAACCTGCTGACGGTGGGTGTTCAGTCCAGCAAGGTGTCTACAGAAATGCTGTGCGAAGGGCAGGGAGTATCTCTGCTCATCCAGTAAATCATCTACAAGTTCCTATTTTATTTCTATCAATGAAGTCCTCATGAGTCTCCTAGGACCAGATTGCTAAGCCCCCTGTCCCCAGCCCTCTAATGACTACATTTGGAGAAGACACACCCGTATTCGTTTCTAAGGGCTTTTGTAACAAATGACCACAAACAGGTCTTGAAACAACGGAATTTTTTTCTCACCATTTTGAAAACAGGAAGTCCAAAATCAAGGTGTCGGCAGGACTGATACCTCCGAAGGATCTAGAAGAGAATCCTCTCTTGCCTCTTCTGGCTTCTGAACCACCAGAAATTACATCTGCAAAGACCTTGCTTCCGAATAAGGTCGCGATCTTAGGCTCCTTTTGGCACCACCTGCTGATCTGCTATTCCACACTTTGACTAGACCTCCCCTCTGTGCCCCATGCTACGTCCTTGCTAGAAATCCAGGCCTACAGTAGCATTTAATAAGCGGTGGCCGAATGAATTAATAAGAAGAAAACCTTTCAGAAGACAAAGCAAATAATGGGTAGAGTGGAACAGCTCAGGGCTGAAGATATGGATTTTTGCCTGGAATGAAAGCTTTCAGGTAACTCGAGACCTGGTAAGGAAAGGCACTGCCTCGTCTTTTACTAAAAGTGCTTGAGCGGAAATCCATCAATAGGAGATTGGCCTACACGGTTTCTAAAGCACCTTCCAACTCCAAGATTTCTTTCGTTCTCTGATAGATTAAGTGATGGGTGACATTTGCTTTATCTTTTTCCCACACAGCTTCAAACATCATATTAAGTATTTAAAATATACTACACATGATGCTAACCATTTAATCCCTATGAAGTAGTAATTAAACCCTCATAAGAACCCATACAAACCAAGTAAATTTTCTTTTTACTAAAGAAAAAACTGACTATCCAATGTATTAGTGACTTTTCTAGAGTCAATGGTTTGTAAGAGCACAAGTTTAATACAGCACAAGTACAAGTCACAATATTCACATGCACAAGCCAGATGCAGGAAGCGTGCAAACTGTCTATCTAAGGACTGGAGACCTGAAAGATTCAATCAAGGGCTGGAAGCCACAGCAATGTCCCATGTATGTCTGTGTCTGCACTAAAAGGCTGAACATCCCTGATGACAGCAAGGCCCAGAGCTCCTGCTACCATGAGAACAGCCAAGTTCCCTTCAGGAGAACCAGCCACAGCAGAGCTTCTCCTGGGAAACAGCCCGCCACCATCTTCTGCGCCTGTGCTCCTTTATGCTGTGTCAGCAATAATCCTCAGGTGGATTCTCTACGCCCAGAACCACACCAACTCAGTCCAGCTGGGCGACCCTGCTCAAATTAATCACGGTAAGTCCACCACACCAAGTAATCAGTCTTCTCTTTTTCTTGGACACACAGCCAGTTGCATTTGCCAGTGTTATTTGTTTAGGGGTGACCATGTGATCGAACTGGGGTGATGGAATACAGGTGGAAGTGACACATGACACTTCTGGGCCATAGAAACCTCCCGGGTTTGCTCCTCTCTTCTCCTTTCCCCTCCTAATACACTGGAAGCGGAGGCAACATCCAATATATGCAACGTCAAGGCAGTAACATGCTTCCTGACAAGTGAAATTCATAGCTTGGTGGAGCAAAAGTATCTTGGCTATGAAATTACAGTTTGCGACTTTCCAAAACTCAGATCTCCCTGATAAACTCTTCTTTCTTGGTATTTAATTTCTCTCATTAGAAAGAAGTTAAATTTAACTAAATTAATTAATTTAAATTAATTGGGTTAATTAATTTAATTTTCACCCTAGGGAGAAATCCTGCTCTGAAACAACCGTGAAAACCACATGTTCAAGACAGAAGAGCGCGTGTCAGCCTGCGCTTCCGAGTGACTAACTGAAGGGGAGACACTTTGGGCACTATGAAGTACCACGAGCGAACATGGAGTTTCTACTGTGTTGGGACCATCATACATTAGGGAGACTGGCTGACACAGCAGTTAGCCCACCCTAAGCGTCCCACCTGTTACCTTACCCATTTTGCACACGGGGAATAACAGGCTCAAAGAGCGTAAACTCCAAATCAAGATGGAGGGGAGAGGTTATAGCACAGATTTGACATTTGTCTGATTCAAAACTGACTCTGTACTGTTTCTTCACCAGCTGTCAGAAGCTTCACATTTCCGCTGCGTGAGACCATTTCCAGTCTTATTTCCTGGAAAATGTGAAGTGCAATCTCTAGTGTGAAGATTAACGTTATACTATTTTTCGTTGTACTATTTTTATGCATTCAAAGTTGATAAATGCTTTCAGAAATCATAACTGGAAACCAGGCTTGCAGAGTTGATCTGCAGACACTCCCTTATAGTCAAATACATGCACTAATGAGAAGTGAAAGGTAGCATGTGGAAATAAATTAATAATTCTTTTGATAGACACAAAAACAAGATGAATCAGGTATGGATGAAACCCATAAAAAATTCAAGTACAGATGAGCAACTATCAAAGGGCCATGGAAGGTGGTTTCACATCCTCTAGAAAACATCAAAAGTTTTCCCAGTTGAAAATGCAAAGCCAGGTTGAGGATTTCATGAGAGATCTTATCAGAAATTATTTCAGAGCTTTGGCTCTTCTGAGCATCTGCCAATGTAAGATCACATTCCAGCCAATAACATGTTTTATCCTAAAATTGTGAAACTGTGGCTTTCCCACAGATACTTCATAGTGTGTGCCCATGTGGAAACACATTTTCCCCCCTAAAAGTATTTTCAGTTCCTACAGAAGTCTTAAGGAGCTTTTCATTGTTCTCTGTGTAGATGCACACATCTTTAAAGAAGTATACGTCTTAAGATCATTGAATACAAAGCAATAAAAAAAAAAAATCGTTGGCAAAGTCTACTGTGATGATGGGTGGAAACGGCATTGTTCAAGTCTTTTTAATTCTCTGTGTAAGTTTTATTGTATGCTCCGTTCTGCTGGACTTTGGATACACAAAGGGCTCTCCAGAGAATTTCCCTCTTTTTTGCTTCATTTTGCTCCATTGCTACTTAAGTTAATTTGCTGCTCTGAGACTTAAATGCATCACATTCCAACCTGAAATACAGTAAATGTGGGGGGAAATGGAACTATTGAATGCTAGGTGGAGATTATAAGCTGTTTTAGGTGAAGGTTGGGGAAGGAATTATTGCTTGTCTTTTACTCATATGTATTTTAAAAGGTGCTACAGCTTTGGAACATATTTCCAGATGCAAAATTAACATCACAGAGAATCACCAGGTTCTCCGTTTTTATATTTAATGTCAACCATTCTGTGTGCTGTGAGTAGCCTTACCTTTTAGCATTTAAGAGATAAAGCTCTGTGTTACATTTTCCAATTATTACCTGTCTGGCACAGTTGCAACAGGACCATATCAAGTATTTGAGTTTTACTTGGGAAACGTAATTACAGTTTGAAAAATAGTAGAAAATGCATTCCTATCACATCCTTAGTGGCAGTTTATATGCTAAAAAGAAAAACGCTTAGGGCCTAATTCATAAGAGCTTTAAGCTTCATTTACATTTTTCTGTGCAGTTTACTTGGAAAAGAGCATAATGCGTGTTTTTCAAGTAAAATATGCCATTTTGGGATTCATTCAACTTTCTTTCCATTGTTCTCATTGAAGGCCAACTGTTCTATTCTACAGTCCTAAAGGGCACCAGTAATGGGGTGGGTGGAAAGCCCTCAATATTAACTAGAAGCAATGACTAAAAAGTTGTAAAGATTATTTAGAAAATGTATGGCGGTCTCTAGCAGTCAAATCCTGGAGCCCCTATTGTGCATCTACTATGCAGTCAGTTTCCCAAACCCTTTGTATAGGGTATTAAACAAATTACACATCAATAGGAATATTTTTGAGGACTGTTCAAAATTTGTAAGATTTTGACTGTTTATCAACCAATCCATGTTTGTTTACTCAGTTCAGTGTTTCTACAACATGGTCTGCAGGTTAGCGAGCATCAGAATCAACTGAGATTTTTAGTAAAGACATTATTTCTCAGGCTTCACAACACTGAACCAAAAGTTTGGAGGATGGAGACTTGGAACTTGAATGGCACAAGCTACTTGGGTAATTCTTGTGCCTATCTCATTTTGGGGAGCAGCAGATTTAAAACCTCTTCACCATGTTTTAAACTAAAGCAATCAGGAGAGAGTTCACTGTTACGTGGAGCAACACACTCTCCTTTAGTAACCAGAGATTTTTTGAACTAAGTTTACTAGCTGGTGTAAGGTCAGTTGGGAAAGAGGCCGAAATCGCATGTGCCGGAGATAGCAATTTGTTCCGTGCGCAAACTTGTAACCTGCCAAAGTAGAGTCTACTGCACTTAATCATTCTGTCTTCTTCCTAATGCTTCTGACTGTCTTCCAGCTTCTCTACATTGCACAAAGAAAAGGCCATGACTAAAAAGCATTTCTCATAGCGTTCACCGATGCACTGCTAAATAAATACTGCAGACAATCAACTAGTTATTTATTCTACACACTATCAAAACTGCTGGGCCAATTTCCTTCCCCTGCTGAATTCACTGAATATGCTGGGTGCTTCAGCATCATGTGGAGATTGCTATAGCCTGATAAAATTGGGGCCCAGCCTCACAGTTGTAAAAGCAGGTCTCCTGCCATTATAGAATGATAGGTGTGATGCGTTTAGTGGAAGAAGGCCACCAGCCCTGACGGGGTCAGCTAAGCCTGCTCTGTATTAAATCCCAGAACACACCTCTCTGTTGATTGATAAAAGAAAGAACTTAAGTAACAGAAATCACAATATCATTCGCCTTTGGTTTTCCTCTTCCTTCCCGACACACAGGAAGCTTATACTCCCCGCTCAGATGAGTGGAAGGGTTGCGCATCCCTCCCAGGAGAAGCATCCCGCGGCCGGCAGGAACACAGCACAGCCCATCGCTGCTGTGGTCTCTGAGGAGCTGCATGCGGCTTTCCAGCAGTTAGTGTTCATTGCCCTGCATCCCCACTGAAGAGTCCACTGGATTTGCAGTCACCTTTGTAAGTAAGAAACGAACCTTCCTTCCAAACTGTGCTCTGATATGGAGCTTGTCACTATAGCATAATGTATCCTATTCCCATTAACCTACTAAAGTATAATATCATATTTCAATACATCTGTGCATATCTAATAAACCTCATCAAACAGAGATCCTAGACCAACACCCGACAGAAAAGTCATGAAAACCAAAGAGCTCCTTGACAAAGAACATCTCACTTCCATGTTCTGGAGTAAAGTATCAGTCTTCCCCTGCCTGTGAAATACTTTAAAATCTTTGAATCTGCTGAAGCTTCTGATTCAGAAGAGATTATTTTGAGGATGAAGTGAGATAATGTGTGCCAAAGTGTGCTGTTTGCCACATAGAGCTGTACAAACAGAAATCGGGCTTGACCAAGAGCCCTTTTAGATTGTTCTTGAATTCACATTATTTTTTAAAGTAAGCAATCCATCTTCTTGCTTTCTGTTGGAGGGTTTTTATTCTGATATTTAAAAGTGAATAAAGTTTGTTGAATAAAAAGGAGTCGTGCCTTATAAAATCAGTTACATTTCCCATTCTGCCATTATTGTGTACTTTTATTGTCATTCTTTTTTTCAAGATGTATCTATTAAGTCCTTGCTGAAAGTACTATAGAAAGGGATTTGAGAAGTTGGGAAAGTAGGGAAAGGGTTCACTGGGGCCTCCATTCCCATTGCCTGTGCTGCATTACAATTAACAGCCGCTGATGTTGCTGGTATTCCCACCAAGAAATACTATGAATAAAAGTACTGTCATGTCTATTAAGTGCTAGCTTTGAGAAAAGGGCTTAACAACAGTGGGGTTTAGCTGGTATCTTTTGAAGATTCAATTTTTATCCTTGTATATTTCTTTTAATAAGTTTGTTTTTCTTTTGAGAAGTAGTAGGGATTAATTAAGCAATGATATCTGGATAAGGAAAGGGTAACAGGAATATTAAAATCTTTAATTCACTATTACACATTTTAAAAAGAGACAGAATTTTATAGGCTTTTCTAAGAGAGAAAAACCATTACACTGTTTTCTTCTATGTCAGTTTGCCCTAAAGGGACACTGCTTTCTGAGCTTAATAAGGCTCCTATTTCTTCTCGGCCCTTAGAGTCTATTAATTACAGTGGTGGGTGCTTAGAGACACTAGAGTAATCATTTGTAAGATCATTTGTAAGCCCTCCTCATTCTGAGATGTGGGTTTTTGCCATCTAAAACTACCCAAATGAAACAGATGTTGCAAATGTGAGCCCTTATTAGAATGTTTTCTTTTCATTATCCAGTAGAAGTCTGTGTCCCACACACTCCGATCGCACACAGATCAAATCCAGGACTGGCTGCACCACCCGTGGCTCTGTCTTCAGGTACCCGACGAGCTCTGGTTTGAGTCACTGACACAACACAAAAAGCCAGACCGGAATGGCCCACTGAGACCCGAGAATGGAGCTGCCAGGTGTGCACACTCCCCAATCCCCCTCCAGGTTGCTCGGAGTAAGTTTCCCGGTCTCCCTGTGCAACCTGAGGCCAGCCATGCACAGAAATGCTTAGGAGGAGCTGGCAGAAGCGACCTTTCAGCATGCTCTTAGCCCTGTACAGATCACTCTTGAATAGCAAAACTTCTGTTTATGGTGAGTAGATATCTTTATACTACGAGAGAGAGACAGACAGACAGACAGACCATGCAATGTAGTGACATAGCCTGGCAAATGGCAAATGTCATCTCCCTTACTGACTGCTCTAGCCCCCTGGCACCTAAACTGCATATTCCCAAGTTAATTCACCCAATGCATACTAAGTGCTTACTATGGGATGGCCATTACTCAGGAAACAGTAATGAATTAGACAAAGTTCCATGGGCAGACACTCAACTGGATGGCAACAATGGAAAAAACAGATCCATCGCCTCATGTTGGGTATATACAGGCTTAGAAGAAAACCAAGCAGCAGAAAAGGAAAGAGAATGAACATGACTGGTTTTCAATAGGACAGTTAGGAAAAGCTTCACTAATGAGGTGATCTGAAAGATAAAGAAACAGGGAGGTAGAAAGAAAAAGCCACAGGAAGATCTGAAACGAGAACAGTGGGCAGCGAGGACAGCACAGCTGGAAGCTTCGGAAGAAGCGAGCCCAGTGTCCCAGCACGGCACGGCTAGGAGGCAGCTGGACTGAAGGATGAGGAGCCAGACAGCATCTCCACATGGGGCCTGCAGGCCGTGGAGAGGACTTTGCAGGTTTCAGGTTTTCCTTTCTACATAGGACTACTTATGAGAAACTACTGGAGGGTTAGAGCAAGTAAACAGGCAATTTGACATTTTTTAAGATCACTCTGTCTAAGTATAGTCTTAGGAGCTGTGATGGCTGACTGACTGTGTCAACTTGTAAGAGAAGCTTAGCTAAACTGGCTCAATGGTTCCACACCCTGGGTGTAGAAGATCCTCCCCAGGGAGGCCCATCGCCTGGATGGAATAAAAGGGAAATGAAGAAGGATGGATCTCCTTCGGTCCCTTTGGAGGAGCTCCACCTTTACTTGGAGGTAATCTCCTGGCTTCACCTTCACCTTGGATGTAATCTCCTGGCTTCCAACACAGACTCTTCAGCATCCATCGCAGACCTATCAGGCTCCAGAGAGGAACTTGTACAGGACACTGCAGTGAGCTCCAGGCCTTCGGCTGATCTTTTGGGGCTCCAGACCTTTGGCTGGACCCTTCAGATCTCCAGTGCCCAGACGGAACCTCTGCACTCTTCTACATCTGACTTTGTAGGAAGACCTTGTAAGCCGATCTGTGAGCTCTTACATATTTGTATATCTTTTTTATATCTGTTTCTCTAGTGGATACTGACTAATACAGGAGCAAACTGGGAACAAGGAGACTAAATGGAGACAGGGAGAGAAACCCAAGTTCTGACTGAGCAGTGTATGGGCCACACACCTTTTGCCCCATCTCAGATCCACATCACTGCCTATTTCTTTCTTCTCTAAACTGATACCCACCTGTGCCAGGTAATCTCCCCCACTTCAGAATGTAGATAAAATTCTACACGAAGGGACACAGAACCTCTTTTCCCAAGTGGCTGGAATAGGGCCACATGGCAATCCTAAAGTGCTGGGGACGTTAATTCTCTACAGGGTGAAGCTTGATCAATGAGAAATGTGAGAAACAGATAAATAAAATTCCCTTCCGTTCTTGTCTTGCACACTACTCCAAAGAGCAATTCCTCCTTTTAATCTTTTAGGAGACATAACATGTGAAGTAAAGAAGCCTATGGATGACCAATTTTCATCTCACATTACTACCATGAAATACATGAAACAGACTAACTTTATAAAGAAAAAAAGTTTACCTAGCTCAGAGTTTGGAATCTAAAAGTCCAAACAGCCCAAACAGTGAGGTGCAGGCTCTAGTGAGGGCCTCATAGCACACAGCAGGAATACACATAGGATGAAGAGTTCACATCCTCCAGTAGAAAACAAAATGGGCTGGAATCTCACAATCCCTTCCACCACACTCCCAAGACTGGAGAGCCTCCCACAGGATTCCACCTCCTAAAAATCTACCACTTCTCAGCACCACCGCCTGAAGGACCAAACTCCCAACCATGAACCCGAGGGGGACACTTGAGTCACACCCCAGCCACAGCAGATTGTAAAGCACAGAGGCTGGAGCTGGGTATGCAAAGTTCACTTTACCAGGGTATGTGTAGGCACTTCCTGAAGGTGCAAGTGCACACACACACGTGCACACACAGCGGTTAGTGGAGAAAATGAAGGATTGAGGGAGAAGTTTCCTGTCCTAAAGTAGTGGATGGCACAGCCTGGCTATGGTTGATGGGGTGAGCCAGGAGAGAGGTTGTGATGCAGCAGGAGAGAGGGGCAACAGCAGAAGAAAGTCTGTGGGATACGTGAGGAGCAGGATCAGCTACTTGGGGGGACTCACTGGAAGTGCAGAAGGAAAACCAAGTCCCACCTCCCCCATCAGCCTTCACCTCCCCATATTCAATTTATCTATAAACTCATCAGTGGACTAATCCACTGGAGGATCACACACCCATGATCTAATCACCTCCCAACAGCCCCACCTATGAGCTCAAGAGTCTTTGGAGGACACCCAGATATAAACCAACACAGTGATACATTTGAAGTGTGTCACAAAGTAGGATTTCAGCAGAAGACAGTGGAGCAAAGGGGATTCTAGGGCTGAAGAAAAATATGAAATAAAAAAAAAAAAACCCACTCCAGGAGGGGAATACGAACGATAAGTTTAACGAATGTCGAATAGTCCTTAAGGCTAAAGTGCCAAGTCCAAGAAGGGATCTGACGAGAAGTACAGTAAACGTGTAAGAGTCCAAGGACAATGAGAGGTTCAACCTGTACCTGTCAGCGAGGAGCCATGGCAGGTAGTGAGTGCAGGACAAACAAGTTGGTACAATCATGCAGCCCTCCTCAGGTCACGAAATTGGGCACTATGAACAAATCTGATCCTATGAAATCACGAGGTGTCTTGTCTTGGTCATTTTTCACTTAATAAAAACGTTTCTGGTCTCATAGTCTCACTAAGTCCCCATGTGAAGAGATTTCTTAATGCCTTTTCACTTTAAATCATTTTCCTAAGATAATTAATGGAACCAAAGTAACACCCTGGGAGTACATGAGGTCAGTAACTCTGTAGGCAAAGTGTGACTCAGTGCAACCGATTTTGTTAAGTATGACAATGTACTCTTCTGGCTTAATTACACCAACGTACTTTAGGTCTTGGAGGAAAGAAATGTAAAATATCCCAATTTTAAGACAGATAGATAAGCAGATGCATGTTTCCTTAGCCTCTCATACTTTTATCATACCGTCAAAGAACAATCGTATTTCTGGTAACCCTAATCTCGGAAATCTACAGGTTATCTGTGTGCCTTAGGAAACATCTTTAGTATCTGCATAGAATTGACCTCCCTCCTTATAACTTTTCATCAATTAATATTAAGCTCAGTTTAGAGTTTCCTCAACTGTCAAGTGTATGTCATAGTGTCAGGAGAAACAGGCCGGCAGCTCCCCCGTGCCAGGTGGAGGGCAATCTTGCTTTTCCCCTCTGCCCCAGTGAATCTTTCCACAAAATGATTACTTTGCACTGGACAGAATGGAAGCTGGTCCTACGCAATGGACCTTGAGAACTGTGCTATCCCCCCATAATCCAGGAGAAGAAAGAAAAGCATCTCAGTGTAGAAGATTCTGAATTAAGGAACCAGTACAACGTTTTGCTTTGTTTTGTGGGACTTTACTGTGGAGCAGATACTCCCTGGAGCACACTGCGCATGCTCACATCAGAGCTGCAGTTACACTGAAGGAGAGAGAAGCTTACTCCGAGCTCAGCTGCTAATGGATATGATGAAAATAAGGGCTCTGCTAATGCCCAATGCCTCTGATTAACGTCCAGGTTGTGTAGTGTCTCTAAAAGCATTGCTACTGTTTTTCATATGGGCAGTCTCGATGTTCTTTGTTACACAAGAACACATGAAAAGTCACGCAAAGGCCTGCTTCCTAATTGGCCTTGCTGCCTGCATAAACCAGCACCCTGCACGCCAGTCAGACGTCAACAGCACGGCCAGGTGTCCCGCCTCCTTCCCCGGGTCTGAGTCCGTTCTGACCAGTCAGGACCAGGACTAGCAAAGAGGGAGTGTGATTAATCCTGCCTCAAAATGCACCCAGCATGGCACCGGCGCTTCCGTGTGTGACGAAGTAGACCTGGGACACCATCCTGAGCACCCTCCTCCTTTCTTCCTTCCCTCGCCTCTCCCCACACCAGACACCGAGAACGCTCTGCCTGGTATTTTCTGTTGCTTATGTTTCTCAAAAGATAAATTTAGCCCTCTGCTTCTAGTTAGTTCCCTTCCGTTCTTTCATTTTCCTCTCCCAAAACCAGATATCAGATGGAACTCAAAAAAAACTCCCAGAGTCTGTCTCTCTCTCTCTCTCCTCTCCTACCTCTTCTCCTTCCTTCCCTCTTCCCCTTCCCTCTTCCCCTTCCCTATCCCCTCCTGCTCCTTCTCTGTATCCTCTTCATCTGAACATAGGAAGGTGAACCCGACCAAGCTTAGAGGTCCATTAAAATTCCCAGCAGCCCACTGAGTCAATAGCATACAAAGGAATTTGGATTTACACACAGCCAGAGATGTTGCATTGGGAAACAATCTGTGTTTTCAATATAAGCACGTTTACAAAAGACATATACTGACTGATACACCTTAATCATCTTCACTGAGGTCTGTAAAACAACACATTCCAAAAAAGACAAGTTAGAAAAAGCAACCAGATAGCAGCCAAATATAATTTGAGCTTTATCCCTGCCTTTAATTAGAATTTTTTTTATATTCAGATAAGTGCCTCATCTCATCTGAGTCTATTTTTTTCTTATTAATTTGACACCATGCTTCCAAAACTTTGAACCCTGTACATTTATCTTAGAAATTACCAGTTCTTTCATTACTCCTGGTGTGTTTTATATATAGTAGGCCATCTGAGATGGCCCATTAGTTGTTCTGAGTTCCCTGGAGCAAAAGAGGGTGGGGACTCTGGTAGGGCATGCAGGGACTGCACTGGAGCATCCCCTCATAGTACTCTGGAGACCTGAGGAACACATCAGCCCACCATACAGCCTGCCTAACAGCTCCCAGGGAGGATCTTTCTTGCCCCAAGATTTATTTTCAAAGAATCTACAGCTTGGTTCCTCTCTAAACTCCTGGGAATCCATGGTTTTTTGCCATGTTCAGCTCTAATAATCAGTTAATGTATGTTTTCATTTCAGTGGTCTTTCAAAAACGATATAGGCACATTTGGGTCATGTGAGTGTCCCCTTACAACCAAGCACTGCCCAGTAGGGCTGACCTGGAGTAGCAGCAGTTAACTTTTACGGTAATGTGCCAGTTAATGTCAAGTGTCAACTTGATTGGCTTTGGGATGCACACTCATGTGCATGGAGATAACTTAAATTCTCAAGCAGAGTGGCCAGGGCTGCGGTCCAAAGCTGAGGACACAAGGCTAGCCATTCTCTTCTTACTCTTCCATGTTGCTGTGTCACAAAGACACTTCTTTTTCAAAACATTCTTTCAAAGTCAATGATATTGTCTCTTGTATTCCACATCAAAATCCAAGAGAAATGTTCGTGAGCCAATTTGCCTCCATAGTGCATCTTAAGACAAAAGCCTTGATATTTGTCCTCAGTTCTTCATTTTAGGCCCAGTTTCAGATATGCTGGATCACCTGGATTGGCAAGACCATCGTTTCCAGACTGGCATAACCACATGCCTACTGTTTCTCAGGAGGTCTGGAGAAATTCCTGCCAGTTCCTGGAACAAACTCAGAAGAGGCTCGGGCTATCAGGTACCTATCATCAGTATTCAGAGACTGTGAGATGAAATTCCAGTCAGAGCGAATTTCCCCTGACTTATGAATTTTCTGGACTTCATCAGGGTGTACCAAACTAGGAAGAAGTGAGTGGAAAAAAAATTTCTAATATCCCCCACTAGGAGAGAAAAGGCATGTAAGTCAGCTGAAAACAGGGAGTTGATTTCCCAGATGATGCCTTGGACTGATTTAGATGCAGCCATCCCGAAGCTCATACCGTCCTGATTAATACCCACTCTATCTCCCTCAGTCGCTTACTTTCACACAGATGAATTAAATAACACCTTTCTGGGCCACCCATTCCTACAGGAGCACAACCTGATTGCTCAGAAGAAGTCTATTACGGTGAGCAGGGAAAGCAATCATAATAAATTGCCACTTTTAACTCTACCCGCCCCCAACATACTCCTCTTTCCCTCGGCTGCCTCACAGCACCCCTCTGGCCTCAATGAGCCAATTTAAATAACATGACATAAACATGCAGGTGAAAGTGAGCCATCTCTCCTCAAAGCTACCTGCAAACAAACAAAGCTTTGTGACCTTCAACTCCACCGGTACAATCTCTCTTTCCTGATCTTTCTCATTCCCTTTCTCCCCTCTGCCAACTCTTCCTGACTTGGCCGCTGCACATCCCTGCTGGTCCTTCCTCTTTAACCAGATCAGCTCTTTGATGTGTGTCTGTCTGTCTCTGACTTTTACCAGGCACTCAGAGGAAGCAGTGTTGAAACCAGGCTGCATCCAAGAAAGCGAGAAAGATAGCCGGAGAGGCTGCATTGTCTTCTAATCACCAGCTCAATCAGAAATTTGGCAGCCTGGAAATGTCACACATAATATATGGAGCAAGTAGTTTTCAAAGTGGATTATAGGGATTTTTTTTCTGATGGAAAGCCAGGCAATTTTTCTCTGATGCAACTAAATTAAATAATCGCTTCTGTGCTTTTTCTCTGAGGGCTATTTACATATTATATTATGTCATGTGTTGTTTTTCTTTTACATGGACTTCTCCCTCCATATTTACATTATGAATACACATTCTCAAAATTTTTCTTATAATTCTGTTATGCATTGTTCTACCATTTTCATGTATACACGGAAAAGTCATTCATTTTCTCTCATGGGCTTCTGTTGGTGGACTAACAATGTTGCTACTAAAAATCACCCAGGATTTTAAAAAATAGGCTGAGCTTCAGCTATAGGAAGCATAAAGTTTGCTTCTGATTGCAGCTGATAAAATAGTTGGATCTTGTAGTAAATGGGACTAAAATCACTGTGCTGGAGAAACAACTTAGATACCATTAATTGTCCTGGCTCTCCTGAACATAAATCTGAGTTGATTTGGGTTTGGGGTTATTTGGGGTTGGGGGGCTGCAGCGCTGGGGCTCAAACTCAGAGCCTTGTGCTTGCTCGGCAAGCACTCTATCACTTCAGCTAAATTCCTAGCCCCTCTACTGAGTTTTCGATCACCTGTCCAGAGGTCTAATAAGGAAACAGAATTGGCTTACAGCACAGAGACTCCACTGACAAAGCTCCTCCTTCCTACCTGCACAGAAGAACCTAGACCCAAATCATCTGCGGCACCTC
Organism: Hystrix cristata; assembly: GCA_004026905.1. Taxonomy (NCBI): domain Eukaryota; kingdom Metazoa; phylum Chordata; class Mammalia; order Rodentia; family Hystricidae; genus Hystrix; species Hystrix cristata. Next base: position 14,804 of record PVJO010019881.1, read on the forward strand.
CGCGGACACTCAGCCCGCCAGCCGCTGTCACTTCCGGTCGCTGCCTTGCAGTCTTGGGTGCCTAAAGCCGCTCCCCAGGGACTCTTCCCCAACCAGCTGACAAAGAGCTGTTTTAAAACAGAATCAGAGGTTGTTTTCCTGCTCAAAACTCTCCAGTGTTTTCCCATCACAAAACCCACAGCCCTTCCCGTGAGCCTGACTTGGTCCCCGGACCCCAGCCGCCTCTCTGACCTCATCCCCTTGCTGTCCCCACCACGGTCACTTTGTTCCAACCACGCTGCTCCTTGAGTACAGCAAAAACTCAAGGTTCTTCACCAGGATGGACGTAGTTCCCATGCAGAGCTTGCTTTTCTGAGATCGTCTCGTGGTTCATAACCTTATTTCCTTCAAACCCCCTTTCGTCTGTCACCTGCTCCCCAGAAGCCTTTCCTATGCCCCTGCGCTAACAGCGGCGCACTCAGAAACTCGGCTCTTTCCCCTGCGCCATAAACCTGATTCCTCGCTGCACCTGGTCTCGCCGCTTCCTTCCACAGCCTGGTCTCCCCGCTTCGCTTCCGCTGTTCTGTGCATGAAGATCTAAGAAAGAAAAGTAAAGAGAATACATTTTCCCTTCCGTGGTTTATAAAATACCAAGTTGGAATGTTTGAGGGTTAGCTCGAAGACAGCAAGGGTCCAGTTTGGGCCACTTTGAAATATTAAAGGACAAAATAAAACTTTCTCAGAAGAAGGTCAAACATACTAGCAGCAAACCATCTCTTTATAAAGTTCCCTTAGGGTGGCAATGTTTATGGGAAGATGTTAGATATTTTGTACTTTTGAAAATTGCAAACTCTTTGTCAAAGCCTGAGCAATGTACTGCTTGCCTTTCCTCTCGAGTCTGTTACAGTAATGATTTCTAAGACTTTAGAAAGGTTGTAAGGAAGTACATGGTGTGATCAAAATATATGGTGAATATTTAAATCTTTAAAAATGTATTACAGTAAAAGACACGTAGCCATCAATCCCCCTCAGAACGCTCCCCCTCACTTTGAACACACTCATCCCGTTATTTCTGCCACTTTCTGACGCACTTCTGGAAGTTCTTTTTCGTGAGTGTCTTTATGATTAAAGATATGGGCCAAGTGTTTCGTCAAGGGCCATCCAGGGGAAAGACAGTCTTGTAAAAACAATTATGGTGTATTCTTATTCACTTCAGTCATCAGATCCAGCAACATGTACCTTCTAGCTCTTCTCCAAAGTCAAAATGACTGTGAAAGGTAAATGTTTTTTAATAGATTCAATACATTAAGGCATCCATGATAGCACAACTAAAGATTTTCAGGGGGATTAATGACAATATGTCTTTTAAACATTCACTGTATTATTCTGTCACACTTTGTACTCTGGAGGTGTTGCCTGGACCCAAGCCCTGGCTCAATCACTTACAGGCCATGATGATTAATTCTATGTATCAACTTATCTAGGACACAAGGTGCCCAGATGTTCCATTAAACCTTATTCTGAATGTGTCTGTAGCTAGGTTGTGGAATACAACTGACATTTGACTCAGTATAGTGAGTAGTGCAGACAGCCTACCCTGGTGAAGGTGGGCCTCGTCCAATCAGGTGAAGGCCTGAATACAACAAAAGTTTGACCTGCCTCCAAATAAGAGGAAATTCCTCCTGCCTGGCTGCCTGGTTGCTGGGACATGGATTTTTTTTTTTCAACCTTCAGAGTAGAGCTATCAGCTCTCCTGGTTCTCAAGCCCTTGGACTCAGAGTAGACTCAGGCCCTTGGACTCAGGCCCTTGGAGTCACCTGTAGATCTTCGAACTTGTTAGCTTTCAGCACCAAGTAAGCCAATTATTTATTTTACCTGTCAGTCTATTTTCCTATCTATCATCGCTTCTGATTCTCTGTAGAATGCTAATATGCATGCTTAATCTTCTGTCTCTCTCTGTAAAATGGGAATAACAGCAACATTGCTGCTGTGAGGCACAAGTAAGTTCCTACAGATCAACTGTTTAAGCAGCCCCTAGCACATAGTAAAAGTTATGTCACTGTTAGCTATAGTAATTCTGCCAGCAGGAGAATTTCTTACAGGATTTTTGCATAAGCAGTTTGCCCTGGGTGAAGTATAGCAACTGATTATGTTTTACTATATCTTAATTTACCCTACTCCAGGACCCCAGGAGATACGATGAGCTCTCATGTCCATTAACAAAATAATCTCTGACATCTTTATCTAAATATCTACAAAAGCTGAAATACCCCCAATCTAGTCAGTTAGCCTTTGTAAAGTGAAGGCAAAACTGTTGGAGGCTGTCCCAAGCAACAAGGGTTTCTGGTTCCTATTCAAGTCCACTTTACAGGTAGGGAAGCAGGAGGAATGGACATTGCCATAGCCAAGGTGACACAAGTGAGGACTGCTAACTCCCGAACTCACCCTTTAACCCACCAAATTCAAACACCAGCAACCAGCCAAATCTCTCTTTTAATGCCCTTGGTCTCCGGCACCTCGAAGTCACTAGAATCTCACATTCACACTGAACAAAGATTCATCTCACACTACTTCAGCCTCCTCAGGCCAGTCTGCAACTTACGGTTTAATTAAATCCTGTGGAGTTGCATTTTTGAAGGAGCTATTATCTTTAAGTGATTCTGGTTTATGACTGTCTAGGAAAAGAGGACGGGGGGGAAAAAGAAAAAGCGCGGAGCAAAAGGTGACAGAGATGAAGAAGAAAGAGTACAAATCAAGCATCTTTGATCTAAGTTGATTAGTTATACACCTTGCCAGCAGTAATTGAAAGATACAAGGAGAATGTGAATTGCCCAGAGCCGGCTTCAGCGTGCGGTCGGCATTCGGTGCTGTCTCTCCCTTACCTATGTCCGTGGGGGGCTGCAGTGCAGACATTGCACCATGGTTTTCAAAAGGCAATTTTGGACATCGCATAAAACAGTTCCTCACCCTTACAATTTACATTTAGATGCTGCTGAATAAGTTATGGATGCAAATCTAAGTTGAGTTTACAGTTCTAATCAAAATCTCTCTTTCTCTTGTGATGTTTGTTATTCATCATATACAATAGCATTGCACAGTGAGATAATTTAAAAGAATAATATTTTACTTGCTCTGTTTGCCTTAGATCTGGTTAAAGCAGTGGTACAGCTTTTTTATTTTTCCAAAATTAAAGTTAACTATTCTTTCACCTTCAAAAGGCCGTTTTGGATGAAGAAATATATGGATTGGGGAGGGAGTTCAGGAAATGGTCAAAGCCAGTAACTGAGACTCCTTCCCAGACATTTTTATTTCTGCAATACAGAAACAAGGAAACAGCACCTTTCCATGCAAATAGGATGGCCTCAGGCTTTTCTTTGCAATATTTATGATCAAATTATATTTTTAATGTCTTTGGAACTCTGGAAACAATTGGAACTACATGATTAGCTGACAGTGCTCTGTTTTTAGTACACACAATAAATCTAGGTGTAAATTTCATTTCAATATTGTATCCTCTAAGGTTGTTAGCCACTTGATCTTTACATTTCTGCATTCAGTGCAATCTAATTCAACAAATGTTAATTGCCTGCCACAGGCCGGGCACCGTGGGGACTGAACACCAGAAGGACGCAGTCCTTGTACTCAATGGCCTCACAGTTTAGTGAGAAGACGGGATTGCCAAAGAGACAGAATAAGGACACCAACTAAAAGGAAATGTGGACTGAGGTAGTATCATGGTGACACACACGAGGAAGTTCAAATGGTTTTCCGTCCACCCCGTGACGTCACTTCCCATACACGCTCCAGTTCCTTCTCCTTGTCCTGACTTACTGTCACCCACTCCACCAACACCCTTAGAGATTTCAGTGTCAGCTTAGAACTCCTTGCAATATCTTGGCCTGTCGGCTTCATTGTCTTCCTGGATACAACGACCTGATCTTCTGCCACCACCCTTCTCCTCCCTCTTTGCTACACACACCATCATGACAAGTGACTGCTCTGCTTCCATCAGCTCCGTTTCAAGCGTCCTGCTCTCGGAGTTCCATCTGCTCACCTTCTGGCTCACTCCCTAGGACCACGACTCTTACAATCCATTAAGCCTGCCCACGTTTCCACTGACCCTCCCCACCCTCCTCTGGATCCCACAACTCCCACAGCCCGTCACTATTCCTGTGTTGCTCATGTCCTAACCTCCTTTCCCCCCCAACACTGATTAGCTGCAAACCCCACTCTGGGCCTGCAGCCGAATTGCAGGCACCCAAGCCACTGTACAGACAAACCTGTAACTATGCTGATTGGTCTCACTTCAAATCAGGTCCTCAAACGCCAAGTGGAATCCTCTTGCTTCTTAGAACACATGTTATTTTTCCCTAACCATTCCCAGACGTCTACTTTCCAGGTGAATATTCCGTATCTTCTTTTCTTGCCTAAACCTCTAACCCCTCTTCTGCTAGCCCTCTCAGCTATGATCTGGTTTCTTATCCACTGAGTAAATGGAGGCAGTCAGATGACTTTCTACACCTTCCCTGCCTAGATGTACAATTCCCAAGAATTCTTCCTTCCTGCCTGCTAAACTGATGAATATTCGCTCTCCCATCACAAACCAATTCCTTCTTCGTACATCCCTTCTGCTCGGGCTCTGTCTCTCCCATTGATACTCACAATGCCGCATTCCTCGTTGCCAGTTCCCTCTCGACCTAAACTTCTGTCTGTATCATTCTCTCTTCACCTCCGTCATAACAATGGTCGTCTCTCAGTTCTCACGTGACCGCTTTCAGCAGCAGTGTGCTACAGAATTATTCCTTCCTCCTCGAAATGGTTTCTTCACTTGGCCTCCAGGACAAGAATCCAACTGTGAACTGGCAACTTCAGAACTGATACCTTCAGTCATGACCTCTTCCCAAATACTGTCTTGTATCACCAACTGACAAAAGATACTACCACTCGGAGAGCTAACGCACTGCTGTTAAAAGAGGTGATGTGAGAACTGAGAGATGACCATCATTATGATGGAGATTAAAACAGAAAGATGGAGCCAAAAATCTAGGTCCAGAGAAGGTTGGCAGAGAGGAACCTGACATTGCAAGTAGCGATGGGAGAAGGCGAGCCCGAGCAGAAGAGACATACGAAAGAGGAAATGGCCTCTGATAAGACAATGAACATTCATCCTTTTAGCAGGAAGTAAGAAGGAAGAATCTTGGGTACATTTAGACAGCTCAAATTTAACATGTGAAGTACAAAATATATACTTAATTGTTCTCCTCTAATCTGTTTCTTCTGCAGTCAGTCCCCTCTCAAAACACATATCAATTCCATCTGCTCAGTTGCTCATATCAAAAACTTTGCTATTTCCACATCTAACCCAATAGCAAATCTTGTTGGCAGCACCTTCAACATATCACCCAGTCCAGCCACTTCCGACCCCTCCACAGCCATCACCTTACTTCAAGACAACATCTTCTCTCCCTTCGATTCTCACAACCTTTACTAAGACTCCTTGCTTTCATCCTCGACCCTCATATTTCTCTTGACACAGAGCTACCAGAGTGAATTTTTTAATGTTAGCCATTTAGTGGTACTTATGTTCTGAATGTTTTCATCCTCCTCAAAATATAGACATTGAAACCTAATCGCCAGTGCGGTAATATCAAGAGGTGGGGCCTTTAAGAGGTGATTAAATCACAAGGGCCTGTCCTCATGAAGGAGACCACCAGTAGTATCTTTATGAAAGAGGCCCACGGGAGTTTGTTCAGCCCTTCCACCACGTGAGCGTACAGCAAGGAGGCACCAACTACGAAGCAGAGAGCAAACACTCGGAACATATTTGTTAAAGCAGCCAGAGCAGACTAAGACACATTATTTCTCTACTCAAGGTATTCCAGGACATCCATATCTTATTCAGAATAAAGCCACCACCTGCTCAAGGCTAATGAGCCCACCCGAACTGACCCTCACCACTGCCATCTCCCACCTCTCCTCCCTGGCTCGCTTGCTAAGCTACATCTGTCGTCTTGATAAACCGGAAACTCACTGAGCTCTGTCTTGCTTCAGGACCTTTGCCCCCGCCTTTTCTATGGCAAGGACATTTTTCTCCCGGATATCTAGAGGCTTACTCTCTCTCATTATTAGGTTTCTGCTTGAATGTGTGACATCCAGGTCAGATGTCCCCAAATATGTTATTCCTCCCCTTGTCACAGTCTGTCACTTTATGTGCTAAGTCGATGGAGAAACTTCCGTCATACATACTTCTTATGTAGTGTCCCCTGAATATATTAGCCATACCAAGAGATTCGGGACTGGCGGATAAGCCCTTCTCTGTGATTTTCATCAATTCTCTCCACTCTGACTCCATACTACACAAACTCTGATCCGATAACATCCAACTCTCATTTGCAAATCTGTGGTCTCCTATCTGCTCTCCCTCCCCTCAGCCTCCAGTGTCTTCCATCTTGGGAGCTTATTCCATCCCCAGTCCACCCTACCCCAGCCACTTCTCATGTTCCTTGTTCTACATTTCCTTCCATCCCTTGTTGCTGTCTGAAATCACATATACAATATGTCCATCTGTCCCTACCACCTCTGCTGCCACCAGACACAAAGGATGCGATTGACTGTAATACTCGAGATTAGGGGCTTTGACATATCCAGAGTTTTGTCTCCAGCTCCTAGAAGATGCTTGGTACAAGGCAGATTCTCCATGTATATTTGTGGGATCAAGAAATTTTCCATCATGAAGCCCAAGTGATCTCTCTAAAACAGATTTGACTGTATAATTTTCTAAATTAACATGCTCCACAGATGCCTTATTGTATTTCCATATAACATTTTGTTCCTTATCAAATTTCTAAGACTTTCCGTCAACTGTTTCTGCTTATTTCTCTGGTTTCTCTTTGGACTATATCTCCCTCCTTCTCAGGGAGCTTTTCTATTCTAATAGATTTGGAACCTGATTTTTCCCTCTGCCTAAAGTATATTCCTAAGGTAGGCCCCCCACCCTTTGCCTGGTTAATGCCAACATGTTCCTCAAGATTCAAGTTGGACAATGCCTCCCCCAGGCATCAGAGCCCCTCCTGTGTGCCGGACACTGTAGAGTCATGAGGGTACAGCTGGGGACTGTTAGACATCAGGTTACAATTGCAAACACGACTGAGCCTGTACTGGTGGCAGAACGAGGTCTAAACTCCCAAACCTCATTAAAGCATTGCTCGTGTAGACTATTATTTCTGTTTTAATACTTATTGTTACTCCCACTATAGTTAGGCTTCTCTTATCCAATGGCTTTCATTACCCAGAATTGCCTGCAAACTCAAGAGTAAGCAAGCAAGGTCATTGAGTAGCCAAATTGGTGTCACAAAGCTGATAGACCTTAGTGATAATCTGGACCCCCAGGCTCTCTCTCACAACCTGGTTTTAGTACAGTGCGGTCCCATTTAAAACACATTTCTAACAACCTTGGTGACCTGGTTCCTCAGCCCCCAAGATGACAGAATCAACAAACGGCAACAATTTTATTAGTGCTTACTACACACAGACATTGGGCAGAACTGTGGGAAATATGAGAAAGTATTTAAGAAGCTCCAAAAAAATAAAAAATAAATAAATAAATAACTAAATAAAAATAAAAAGCTCCCACTCCTGAGCCGAGCATGGTGACACACACCCATAATCCCAGCACTCAGGAGGCTGAGGCAGGAGGATCGCCATGAGTTCAAGGCCAGCCTGGGCTACTTAGTGAGTTCAGGGGCCAGCCTAAACCACATGGCAAGACTCTGTCATGAAAAACAAAAAACAAAGGTATCCTAAAATGAGAGGTTCCCCTAATATGAAGAGTGGATACCATGAGAGGCCACTAGAAGCAAATGTATCATGATGGTAACAAATGCAAATGGACTTTTTCAACTAGGCAGCATACAGAAAAAAATCAAGAACTACCAATTTAATAAACACAGCAGTTTGTAGCTCCTTACTGAAGAGATAAAACACCTCACACACTCAAATGACTTCTGAGCTAGTCCAATGCGAAGGGGCTCCTCCGCGAGCTGAGGGATGAGTTTCATCCCATCTCTGCCACCTAGCTGCAGAGTTTCAAGAAAGAACAGCAGCTGCCTGGGCCTCCGGCTCTGCCTGACCATCTCGAGAAGCTAAATCAGGTGGACTTCACGAAAGCCCGCCAGCTCTAAGATGCTGAGACTCTGCTCAAAGCTCTGACCTTGAGCTACTAAGATAAAGCTGAAATATATTCACTACGGTAGATGTAAAGGGCACGCAGGGTGGGTATCATATATTTTACAAGGCTTTGTAAAACAAAATGTGATTTTTTTTTTAAGTTTGCAGCTCAGCAGGCTAACTTTCAGTTATCTGAAAAAATCCACTTATGTGGAACAGTCTCATCCCTATTAGTGCTAGATGAGCGAGAATTTCACTGCGCTATTTAAAACACCCCAGCAGGGGCTGACCAAAATAGCTTGACGCCAAAGAAGCAGAGAGAAACCTGAGGATCCTTCTTCTCCTGCAGATTCTATAAAAAGAACCAGGGAGGAGGGTGAGTCTGCAAGGCAAACGTTCCCCCCAAGAAGAGGGGACGCGTCCTGGGGCCACGGCAGGGCTCCCAGAGGCTAGGCCAGTCACCACTAACCAAACCCCCGCTTCCCGTGTCCCCGGGGGTCAGTCCGGCACACTCCAGCTCACAGCCTCCACCAAGAAGTTACTGGTGGTCAATACGGGTCTCTCGATGGGCATCTAGCCAAGTAGCTGGGGTTTCAATGTTTTAAACCTGAAATGCGTGTTTCCCTTTCTAGGGAAGCATCACCCACGAGAAGCATTTCATGCCCAAAGTGACCCGCCGCGCCAGCTCTGTCTGCACGCAGGGAAGAGGGAGGCAGGCTGGCCGAGAGTCTGCTCCCACGAGGGCCCAGCAAGGCAGAGGGGGCCAGATGCTCACCGGCTCACACCGTCTCTCCTCCTTCATTCGGCTCATGGCTTCAGCCCCCTGCCCTGTGCCAGGCACTGTATTAAGTCCAGAGATGTTGTGGGAAACTAATTAGATGTGATCTCTGCCTGTGTGTTATTTACCCTTGTAAAATTACAAAGGTCTTAGAGCTACTGAGAATGAGTAATAATTTAAAAAAAAAACTGCAGGAGGGAAAGGAATTGGCCTAGTTGTAGGGACAAGGGGCAGCAGAGAAACCTTTCACGAATCGAGGACACTTGAACTAAGAACCCAAGACCGAGTTGCTGTTAACTTCCAGTCCCTTAATTACAGCAGCCCATCAATTATCTGCCATCACGTGTCAACACTTTTCAACCCAATGTGCACAAATGCGCACACCTAAATTACGAGGGAAATACAAAGTCGCTGGATTTACCCGGCACATTTTCAGGGCTCTCAATTTTACTCAAAATCTATTAGAGAAAATTTTTGCTCTATTAAAACCAATATAGATTTCTTATGGCAAAAAGTCAATATTTGAGATGTTCTTCATTTTTTAAAGAAAAATGCCAAAGTTCTAGACAATTCTAGTCTTCTGTAGAGTTGTTTCAAGCCATGTCTGAACTCTCTATTTATTGTCACCTGTCAATAAGGCTACTTCAGTAGAAAAGTGTGAGAAGCTATTAGTGTATAATTAACAAGTAGCACTCCAGGTCCGATTCAGGATTAGTTTTTTATCTCTGCGCTTTAAGAGCCATGGTAGACTGCACTCATTTCTGCTAGTAGCAGCCATGTAGTAGTAACTGTCACAGCCATTCACGTGGAAATAGCTTGTTGCTGCCGCACCACCTGTGGAGTAGCAGCTGTTGTTATTGTTGTGTTTACAGTAGTAAGCGCTGGTGGTCATTTCCACAGCCCTAGTAGTTGTGGCAGCGGCATCAATGGTTTAAGAGCCGGTTGTGTTACCAGGGTCTGGGGTGCTGTAGGAGCTTGCCAAGGATTCTTCCCAGCCTCAAAGTCCTGAACACAGAATTGGACAAGACATGAGAAAAAGGCAGCAAGGATTTACATTTATTAAAGGTAGGAAAAGAAGTCAGCTCTGCAGAGTGAGGGCGGCCGCTGAGAGAGCTCGCGGTGGCCAGGAGGTTATTGGCCAACATCCTTTGTCAGCCCCCCTTCTTCATGCTGAGTCTGACCTAGGCCAGCCTACCTAAAACCTGCTTGATTTCATGCCAGAGAAAGGTAAGTACTTTCTGATTGGTCCCTAGTACAGGGTTTGGGAAATGTGGTGGTGCTGGTGCTGGTAGTGGTGGTTGTTCTTGTTCTTGTTTCTGCGCATGTGTCCTGGATCTCCCTGACTGACAGGTCACACCCACTTACCCAGTCGGATGGCCATTCCCTAATCTCCTGCCTCAGTGGACGCTGAACTGTACATTTACCAGCTGAGCAAGATTGGACATGTTATTCAAAGTCCTTACATCACCAGGCATGTTGGTGCATACCTGTAATCCCAGCACTCAAGAGGCTGAGGCAGGAGGATCACCATGAGTTTGAGGCCAGCCTGGACTACGCAGTGAGTTCAAGGCCAGCCTGAACTACACAGTGAGACCCTGTCTCAAGGAAAGAAAGAGAGAGAGAGGGAGAGATGGGGGGGAGAGAGAGAGAGACAGAGAGAAAGAAAGAAAGAAAGAAAGAGAGAGAGAGGATGGGAGGGAAGGAGGGAGGGAGGAAGGAATAAAGGGTGTCCTTACATCAATAGAATGGGAATAATAAAAACTTCTACCTTGTAAAATTGTCAAGAGAAATAAATGAAATATGTATAAAGGAAGGTCCTGGTACAAAAGAATCCCTTTTTAAGTCTTAACTATTTTTAAAAATATTGCCTTCATTATTGCCGTATTAGTATTATCAAGTATTATCCCACATGTCTGCATAATGCATAAAGAAGTTGGAGTCATGGAAAAGCAAGTCAAAGGAAGTTTAGGGCTGAGGATCAACAAATAATAAGAAAAAAAAAATCTACCTTCAGTCTGAACCAAACCCAAAATCATCAACGCGTTCATTAAAGAAGGGTTGCCTCATAATTTCCTTTTAATGTCACTTCACTTTATGTACAGGACTAACAAAAGCCAAACTCACTCATGTTACTTTTTCTTAGAAAGAGGTATATCAAATCCAAGTGGGAAACGAAGGACTTGGCGTCTTTAGGCAGCTAGACCTAGCGTGATTTTTCTGTTTGTAGTTACCTGCTCCTGACTCCTTCACCTCTCTGGAATAGATTACCGGAAAAGTAATTACTCCCTGGTTTTGTACAGCCCATTCTTCCAGAGAGAAGCAAATCATCCTTAGAGGTTTAATTCTCACTATAGAACCCAAAGTGCCAATGAAAGCTTTAGAACTGCTGTACTTTAGGATTGTCTGCATCCTGACTTAAGAGCCTTTTCCTCTTCAAAGTCTAGTTGGACCTCTGTTCTGAAGACCTGGGTAGTTGGGCACTTAATCTTCTTAGCCGGAAGCACAATAGCTTGTTTGCAGACCTGGTGCAAAGTAATATAAACATGCTGCCCTAAAGGCAAACTTAGCATTTAGTTCTTCTGCATGCAAATAACTTAATCCTTTCTTTTCTTTTTCTTGGCTGCTCAAAGGCAAATGCATTCTCTTTGGAGATTAGGCAGAATGTGATGACTTAATTCACATTTACTTACACGCCTGGCTTAGCCTTCTTGTGCCTGTGCTTTTGAACATTGTTCCTAAAAGCAACTGCTGTCATTTTTGCTGAGGAAAGTGCCTGGGAGTGCATTCATTAGAGCAGGGTCCCCAAGTGCTGTGCAGTGTGCAGGTGAATGGCTGGTTTACTGGTTCAAACCCCAATCAAGGAGGCAACCACAGAGGTCATTGCTAGCTCCGGCTCTGATGGGCAATGTGAATCACAGCCCAGTGGCTTGTCAACGTCTCCTTGATGGATGAAGATAAACTCTAGCAGTGGGTCTGGGATCAGAAGAGGTTCAGTGTTCAGCTTACTGGGGTCACTGTATCCGTGAGTTTGTGTGCGGGCATTGGTTCTGCCCTCTGTCTAGTCACCGAAGCCTGCCATCTGAAAACTACAGTATAGTTTGTCTCCCTTTCTTCTCTATTCCTCTTTTAAACTCAGTTTAACTGTTTCAAAGGTTAACTTTTTTAAATTCACCTTTATCGAGCACTTCCTAGGAGCTGAGCACTTTGAACACAATAATAATAATAATGCCTAATAATTATCGAGTGCCTACTAGGTGTCAGACACCATTCTAAATAGTTTAAATATAGCAACCGTTTCATGCTCACGACAGCCCAGCAGTAGGGATTGTGGTTGTCCTTTTTTACAAATGAACTGGAGCCCAGCGGGGTTAAGGTCCTTACACAAGACAACACAGCTAGGAAATGCAATCTATACAGTTTGGGGAAACTCAGAGATCATCCACAAGTCTCGTTTAAAAATTGGTAGTAGACGAGTGGGATAAGCAGGACCTTTTAAGCCATTACAGGGGCAGGAGTGTAGCTTCATAAGCATCCTTCAAAACTGAATGGTAGAATAAGAGGTATCAGAGTTCTCATTATCCAAATGGGCAGTTAAAATGCTATTCGGTGCCACTGACCCAGAAATCTCATGTCATAGGTGGTCACAAATATTTGAGTACAGTCCTTTAGTGCTCAGAAAGTCTGAATATGGAATCAGAGAACCTGAATCGTATATTGACTGTGAAACCTTGAATTTAACCCTTCCTAAGTCTCCATTTTCTCCTGCAGTAATATCACTGTCTTACTACCAGGTGGAACTTCTGTCCAAGCTTGAGAAGAGACACTACGAGGAAAATTTTGTAAACTGAGAGGTGTCGTGCAAATGTGCTATCATTTTTGCAGCACTGAACTGTGCTCGTTCTTCACAAATACAGGATTTATTGCTGGTGCTTCCCGAGGGAAGAGCTTCAGTTACTCGATTAAAATATTTATGAAGTCCATCTGTCATCTTTAAAACACCAACCATAGCTCGATTTCACAGTGAGCTCTTTACTTCATCCTTGACCAAAAATCTCCAGCAATCTTCATTTCTGATAGTCCAAAGAAATATTTAATCTGATTATCTAAGGCCGTTGTAGGCACCTCTGCATCATCCAAAGCGCTCTGAAGGGTCCACCTGTCACAGGGAAGTAAATCCACCTCCCATAATTGGGGGGACTCAGCTGAGGATGCCTGGGAAGAAGGAAGAGAAGCTCTTCTTCTGAGCTTCACATGGCTCAAAAAATATACAGATATTCAAAAAATAATATTTGATCTAAAATTTGTAACTCAAAGAGGGTCTTATGAAATAATAGATTGGGCACCTAGAGAAGGCTAAGCAAATCTGAATTTGCTCTTAGGATCATTAGAAAGTAGAATAACTCCAGAGGACCAAACATGGTTCTCCCTCACATCAAAATTATTCTGTGTCTATCAACTTACAGTATCAAGGCCAGAACTAAAAGCTTTGAAAATCCTGGGGAAATATGGAAAAGCAGATTAAGATACAAGCACTTGCTAAAATCTTCTTGGCTCCATGCCTCTGCCATCCCACTGACTTCCCTCCCTTAACACAGTGGTCCCAGGAAGCTGTACAATGGCGTGGAAAGAGGATGGTTTGGAGGCCAACAGATACGGGGCAAATCCTAGCGCTAAGCTAATTGGCAAGCATTGCTAGCCCAAGCTTCCCCATCTATAAATTAGGGGTGGTATTCATCACTTTCCCGACATTGGGACCAAATACCTGACACCCACATGTTAAAGGAGAGATTTATTTGGTTCAAGGTTTCACGGTCAGCTGGCTGCAAGGCAGAAACAACGTGGTGGAAGGACCTGGCTGAGGACAGCTACTCAGGCCATGGCAGCCAGGAGGCAGAGGGAGGGAGGGAGGGCTGCAGCGGGGGGCAGGGCAAGAATAAACCTTTTCAGGCCACACACGCTCCAGAACCTGCCTCTTCTCAGCAGGCCTCACCTCCTAAACCCACACTCAGCCAGGAACACATCAACGGACTGATCCACAGTGACCCCATGACTTAGTCACCTCCCAAACACCCTACCTCTGAGACTAGGAGGCACATTTTAGACCTAAGTGAGGTCTAAACAAGGGTTGTAAACTTTCCTCAGAGCTTTGTTGAGAGAATTGAACAAGATAACCTAAGTCGGAGTACCTGACCTAGAGTAGTCAGGAAGTACTGTTTTACTGCACTCTCTTCTTGTAACCAATCCCACCGTATCTTATTTTCTTTTCTCTCATTGCTGAGACAAAATACCCAACACCCAAAATTAGGGGAAGAAAGGCTTATTTGGCTTACAGTTTGTAGAGGTTTCAGTCCATGGTTGGCTGGATCCAAGGCAGGGTGGCTGGATCCAAGGCAGGGTGGCTGGATCCAAGGCAGGGTGGCCTGGTGGACAGGCAGAAGGCAGCCAGGTAAGCAAAAGAGCAAGCAAAGGGCCTAACCAGCTTCTTCTGTACCTTATATTTTATCCAGGCTGCTAGGATTAGGGCGGCGCTAAACCAACCAGTGGACTGATTTAGTAATCACACGCCCTTAATCCCGCATCACACACTCTGGATCCACCCACCTCTTACCACAGGAGGTTTTGGGGGGACATCTAGACACAAACCACAACAAGCCACTACCCTGCATTTACTTCATAACAGACAACTGGTCCTTCTGGCATGATACCCAGTGGCATCGGGGTTCATTGTTAAAGGTGTGGTTTCAATTTTTTGACTATTTAAATTCCCTCCAAAATCAAGTAGCAAAATCAAGTAGCAAAGCTCTTCACTGCTATCTTTTGGAGAATGCGCCTAAAGCATACACATACACTCCATCGTGGTTGGACTTTGGAATTGAGGAGACAGTAACGGGCTAGAAGGTCTTGCTTCTTCTCCCCTAAGCCACCTTTCAAGGTGGCTTATTCTGGTTTGTCTCAGAAGCCACTTCCAGATCTAACTTCCACCAATGTGGCCAAAATGTTTGAATCCATCTATAATTTCCAACAGAATCATCCCTCTTTGAATGCCCCAAATGTGGAAATTTCTATGACAATAGCAGTAACAATATTACTCAGCTTTTTCTACTATTTTCACTTGATTTTCAGAATTTTTGGACATAAACCCTCATTTCACACTTAACTCTTCTACTGTTCTATTGCGGTCGTTACTACCTACTTCTGTTTGTTATATGTTAATATCAAGAGCCACGGGCACAAAAATTTATAACATTCACATACTGAAGCAAATGGACAAGGCTAGCCAAGAAAAAACTGTGGTAAAGGAGAGCGAGAGAGGCAAACATTACCAGATATTAGAAAATGCCAGAAGGCACAAAAATACTGAAAATCTCTCAACAACCTCACTTAAACTTCTACAATTCTTACAGAAAATGAGAGCCCAATAGATACCTTTCTTCCCCCAGTATAATAAGACATTATTGACAAACAAAAAGGTACATATTTACCTTGTGCATTACAGTGTGACATTTCAATGTGTTAACGGATGGGTTTCGATATTCCTGGGTTCTTTCCCTCCTCAAGAAAAGAATTGAATGAGGGGGACAAAAAGTAGCTCCAAAGTTTTATTTAAAAATACAATAAAATTGAGCATAACAATCCGCAATCACCATCTTCCATGGGAGGGGAAAGGAAGAACTACCGTAGCACGGTGGAGAGGAAGGCCCCCTTGTTTCAGGTGTTCCTACTATTTATCAAAAGGCGTTCTCGTGGAAACTCACGAGAACTTCCTGCAGTCCAGGTGAGGGCTCGTGCTTGAAAATCACGCTTCAGAGTGATGTCAGGTGCAGGCCCTTCCCCCAGGTCACGTTCCCTTGCCAGCCAGCCTTACCCACACGCTATTCCTATTTCAAATGGATGTGAAATAATTAACCAAGCTAGTTAACACAGCCATCACTACATACTTAGATTTGTTTGCAGTGAAAACTTTTAAGATCTACTCACTGAGCAATTTTCACATACACAGTGCCTTATGATTAACCATCACCACCGCATGGTGCAAGAGCTCTCCAGAACTCGTTCACCCAGCTGAACCTTCATAGCTTGACCACGCTTCAGTGCTTTCCCCAGCTCTTCCCCGGTAACCACCATTCCACCTTCCACCTGTGAAAGCTCAACTCTTTTTGATTCAATACACAGGTGAGATCATTCAGTATTTGTCCTCCTGGGCCTGGCTTATTTCACTTAGCATCGTATCCTCCAGGTTCATTTATGTCATCACAAATAACAGAATTTCCTTCTTTTTTCAGGCTGATAGTCCTTTCCAACCTTTGTAAAGACTGGATATATATATATGTCTATCTCACAGTTTCTTTATCCATTCATCCATTAATGGATACTATGTTGATTCTCTACCTTGGCTACTGTGAATAATTCTGCAATGAATATGGGAGCACAGACATCTCTCCGACATTCTGATTTCATTTCCTGTGTATATATTCATCAACAGACATCCTGGTTAGACTAATCAGACAAGCAAGTCACTCTGCTGAAGGGCATATAATACTTTGCTTCAGATTAAACATTACTCTTGTCCATTGCAAGCACAGAGAGAAAGCAGGAGAAAAGACCTAAAAATTTCTTCTTATAATTGAGATAAAATATCATTATCTACACCATTAGCATACACATTTAGATATATGTGGCAATAGCGGATCTAAAGTCAAATTATCATTCTTCCCAATGAGTCCCATCCCACAGAATCAAGGGCATCTGGATAGTCCAACGGAAGTGGATTAACTCTTAGAGTACTCGTGACGACCACTTGCCACATACCTCCATTTGTAGGTGGTACTGCACATGGTTGATTTGCACTTTCTGGTTGAGTAAGGAACTATGACTCTCTCTGGACCTTGAGTTACAGCGGAAGCAATATGTGTCATTTCCAGGCTGAACATTTAATCGCCAACATGATGAGCCCTTGAGTGTCTTTTTCTCTTGGAATTTAGCAAGCTCCGGCCTCCAAGGTGGCAGAAACTACATCGTGCTAAGTTACTACGTGATTCTGATAAGTAGAGACTTTGCCGCCACGATAGCGCTTACAACATTCTCTTTTGAACTCTAGTTTAAATATCCCCCATTGCACTTTAAGCTTTCTGAGGACAAGAATCAGACCCAATTTACTTTTTTAAAGTTATTTATTTTTTATTAGCACACGTTTGCCATACATGGCAATCACATTCAGCATGGAGAATTTGTACCTGTACATAAAATATCTTAATTCTTTTTCCCATTCCTCACCCCTCCCTTCAACCCTTCTTCCCCTACCCGTTTACAAAATCTCTGTTTCCATGGCACCTATATACAGCAGAAGCTCAAGACTGTTTGCTGAACAACAAATATATTTACAACAGATTCCAACTATACAGAGTAATTATATATTTGCATGCTCTACAAAATATATATTCTTCTCTTATTAAGCTAGTATTTCTATATTATACAGTCACTGAAATTCTCATTCTGTTCTAACCAAGTATTTTTACCTTGGGCAGAAAATATATGAGGTTTCCAGTACATAAAAGACAAAGCAAAGACAAATCCTTTTCATGTAGTCAAGGAGATCACATACACTAAAGTAGACACAGATTCCTTAGGGTGCAAATTATCCACTTCATTGAACGGTCTACTTCCTTCCAGGTATTTGCTATGGATCAGATACATGTTTTCTGAAGGCCCATGTGTTGAAGCTTGGTCCACAGCTCACACTGCTAGTGGGAGGTGATGGGACCCGGAGTTAGGTCACTGGAGGGTGTATCCTTGAAGAGCATTTGGGGATCCCAGCCCCCACCCCCTCTCGTGCCTCCCAGACAGCTGCCTCTGCCAAATGTCCCTATCATAACTTACTGGCTCATCACACACTCAGAAC
Source organism: Hystrix cristata (assembly GCA_004026905.1). Lineage (NCBI taxonomy): Eukaryota > Metazoa > Chordata > Mammalia > Rodentia > Hystricidae > Hystrix > Hystrix cristata. The sequence goes on from PVJO010019881.1 coordinate 32,626, forward strand.
CAATAGACCAACTGACTATGGACTAAAACCTCTAAAACTATGACCCCAAACAAACCTTTCTGCTTTAAAAGTTGAATGTCTCAGGTATTTCTGCACAGTAAAGGAAAGTTGACTAACACAGTAATGCACACCCATTTTAACACTGAGTAGTAAGCCACCTGACCAAAACAAGAACAACGAATAATGACCTGGATTAAAAACATATTTCCCACATATATTGATTCATTCTTCTCTACAGACTGCTTTCATTTGGACCAATGGTATCTCTTTATTGTATGAAATGAAACTTCTAAACTTGGACATTATTTTAAAATAAATACATCTCTGTGTCCTAGTGCACTTGTGTTCGTTATTTCATAATGTTCATAGATCTAACATCTTTTCAGAATTAAACCTCTCCTAAATCTGCTAAATGTATTTCTTGTTTTTTTAACTGAGTGTTAGATTAAAATATCCTCAGTGTCCAGCAACACAACTGAATTTAGTTATTAAATCCAGTAGTTTTTTGGTGGAGTTTTTTGGGTCTTCTATGTAGAGTATCATGTCATCCGCAAATAACGATAGTTTCACTTCTTCCTTTCCTATCTTTATTCCTTTTATTTCTTTCTCTTGTCTAATTGCTCTGGCTAATGTTTCTAGAACTATGTTGAATAGCAGTGGT
>PVJO010019882.1:0-33279 GCA_004026905.1 Hystrix cristata
TTACTAAATTGATCTATTGATCGATTTGGTGTGGTTCTGCTGGGATCAAGGATGTGAGACTGAAATTGGGGGTGGGAGTGCGGGCCGCCCTGGGGGCAGGTAGCCTAGATAAAAGATACAGGAAGAAGCTAACTAGCTGCTTGTTTGCATTGCTTATTTGCATACATTCCTTGCATTTTCCTCACTTTACTTTGCGGCCGGTCAGCCACCAGTCTGCCACGCCAGCCCGCCCCTCTGCCATGCCATGCCGCCCTGCTTCGGATCCAGCGGACTATAGACTGAAACCTCTGCAGACTGTGAGCTAATAAACCTTTCTTCCCCTAACTTTGGGTGTCGGGTATTCTGTCCCAACAATGAGAGAAAAGTAACTAAAACACTTCTTTTGGTGAGTTTGGCTAAGTGTTTCTCAATCTTACGTATGCTTTTGGAAAATGGACTCTGATGTATTGATTTTTTAATGTATTTTTGTCCCAATTTAATTAATTTCTGCTTTCATCATAATTCCATTCTTTGTAAATTTTGGATTGAAATTGCTCTTGATTAACTAGGACCTTGAGGTGGATCATTGTGTTATTTATTTGGGGTCACTATTTTTCTGGTGTGGGCATTTGCAGTTGCAGACTTCTTTCTTAGACTGCTTTTATTGTGTCCCATGAGTTTTATTCTGTTGTGTTGTTGTCATCTGATTCTTGGAAGTTTTAAATCTATTCTCTGATTTCTTCTATTTCTCACTGATTATTCAAAACTGTGTTATTTAATCTCCATGTGTTTGTGTGGTTTCTGTGGTTTCTTTTGCTATTGATTTCTCATTTCATTCTCCTATATATGGCCTATGTCGTGGTCTCTTTTGGAGAAAGTTCTGTGTGCTACTGAGAAGAATGTATATTCTGCTGTAGAATGAAAGACTCTATAGCTATCTATTAAGTGGATTTTTTCCAGTGGTGTAGTTTGACTCTGACACTTATTTCCTTTTTTTCAGGTAGACCTGTCTATTTGTTTGCAGTGGTTATTAAAGTCTCCCACTAAGAGTGTATTCATATGTACCTGACTTTTTATTTCCAAAAGTATTGTTTTGAATTGTTATTTTTTTTCCTGTTGAACTGTTCCCTTTTCCAGTATGTGTGTAGTGACTTTCTTTATCTCTTCTGGTCAGTTTTGGCTTGAATTCAACTTTATCTGCAAATAGGATGGCTACTTCTGGGTGCTTTAGGGTCCTGTTGTGTAGAGTATTATTTTCTATTCTTTCACTTTCAGTCTATGTGTCTTTGTGGATGAGGTGTGTCTCTTCTAGGCATCTTGTAGTTGGGTTTTGCTTTTGTTCCAATCTGTCAGTTTATGCCTTTTGATTTGGGAGTTAGGACCATCTACGTTGAATATTGTTATAAGGTATTTGCTGAATCTTCTCACTTCATTGTTTTTGCCTTGCTGATTTCTTTGGTTTCCTCCTTTTGTTTATTTACTCTCCCAGTTAAGTGTATTCTTTCCTTCAGGATTCTTGGTGATTTTGTCCTCGCTGTCTCTGTCTAAGATTCCCTTGCATACTTTGTGCAGTGCTGGTTTGGTGGTTATGAATTTCTTTATGTGCCCTTTGTCATGGAAAGTCTTTATTCCCCTACCAATTTTTGAAAGATAATTTTGCAGGATATATTAATCTGGGTTGAAAGTTGTTTTCTTTAATGGTTTAAAAATTTCAGTCTAATCTCTCCTGGCCTTTAAGGTTTGTGCTCAGAAATTTTCTGTTATTCTAATAGGCTTGGCTTTATAAGCTACTTGATGTTTTACTCTGACAGTTTTTGGTATTCTCACCATGCTTTCTGGGACTTTTGACTGTGATGTGTCATGGGAAATTTCTTTTCTGGTCATGCCTATTTGGGATTCTATACTTGGAAGTTGAAATCTTACCCTAGGTTTGGGGACTCTTCTGCTATGACTTTGCTGAATAAATTTTTATATCTTTTGTGTCCTCTTCTAATATTTTTCTTATCACCTTTAATTCTTAGGCTGAGTTTTTTTGAGTTATTTAGCAGATGTTGCATTCAGTTTCCATGGTGCCTTGTTGTTTGTAGGGTATTACTGAGTGCATGATCTTATACATCAGCCTTGCCTTCTATTTCTGACACTGTCCTCACACTGGTCTGCTCTGCTGCCCATAATTTCAATAGAATTTTTTTTTTTATATTCTGGATTTCTGCTTGATCTGTTTTCATGATCACTAATTCCTTAGTACAGTGCTCATTTATGTTTCATATTGTGTTTAATTCAGTCAGCTTTTTGTGTCTTCTTAAGAGTCAGTGAACATTTGATTAATTTAATCTTTACCTGTTTATTTACATCCTTTTTGAGCTTGCTAATATCTTTTGGATTTGTTTGTTTCTTCTTTGATCTCTTCAGGTGTTTTAACTACTTGGTTTTTGAGTTCTTTACCTGTGAATTCCTCCATTTTAATGCCCATGAGATCAACTTGGGAGAATTAAGAGTTTTTGGAGGTATCCTTGTTACCTTGTTTTCTCATGTTTCTATTGTTTTTGTAATGGAGGATCAGTTAGGATAGAAAAATACTGTTGCCACTGTGGAGATCTCTTTAGTAAATGTATGTTTCCGTGCGATGTGACCTTGGCTTTGTTATGTTTTTGGTATTTATACACCTTACAGCCTACTCAGCATAAATTTAAAATGTTTTGAATGATATCTCTGTACCACCATAAAAATATACAGATACCTAAGTGATCTCTTCTTGTAAAACTTTCTGTTCTTGACATTCTTTTATATCCCCTCCTACCGAGTTTAATTACTGTTCTACATCATTACTGCTAGAACATCCATTACATCACCCAGAATGAGAAAAACAAATTAGGAAAATTCTGATACTGACAGAGCTTTAAAGATGATGATATGAATGGTTTCAGGCACCGATCACTTTCACCCTCTGGAGAGGTAAAATACATTCATGTCATCCACCTGCCCAACATGTAGACGTATTCAGGAAACAAATGTGGTAGTGTGCTGACTCATTCTGGTGTTGAGAAAGAACATAAATCTCAGACATCATAGTTCTTGGTTGAAGTATAGCACCTGTCACTAAGTCACTATATTACTATCTTGCTTTGATCTTTCGTTTCTAGATCAAAAAAGTATGGATGTTGGTCTAAATAATTGCAAATTGCTGTTAAAGTTTACGAACATGGAAACCCAAAACAGCATTAGCAAATTTAACTTACACATCTCACTAAAGACATCTCACAAGAAACTCTGCTTCAGCCACCAATTCTGTTTTAAGACATTTCCTTCAAGATTCTGCAAGGAATAGACAGAAGGAACAGAAAAGAGAAATCATAGATTAAAGGAGAAAGACTGAGAGGGTTTTTAGTGATGATTTCTGTCTATTGGGCCTTGTTTCCAATTAACATGAGCCATGTTTCAGTAAGACTTGAAGACACAGACAACAATGGTCAAGAGCTAATTTGCCTGAGTTCAAATCTCAAACTCTACCACTTACCAGCTAAGCAGCCTTATTGGCTTCCATAACCTCAGTGTGCACGTCATTTTCCAGGCCTCCACAAGAGGGAAAGTAATATCATTTCTCTCTTGAGGTCATCAACAGGATGAAATTATTTGACATGTGTAAGGTACTTAGAAAAAAGCTTTGCGTATAGTCATTTACTCTAGCTGCCGTTATCATCATGGAATTACACAGAGTAAATCTATGTGACTAATGCATCGTATGGACTATGGATGGGAACAAAGTGGGGCTCTGTTTTTGGAAAAACTCTTGGTCTCTGAATTTTTCTTGTGACAGATACACCTATGGGAAGCCTGTCCTAGGACATGTGAAGTTAAATATATGCCGAAAATATCTTGCCATGACTTATTTTGGACTTCAGTATGTTTATTTCTCTGATGACATAGACAACAAATGTGAGGAAATCAGTCAACAGGTGAGTGAAAACTGTTCAGAGACATATTAAAATCCAAAAGAAACTGTCAAGTGCAAATATAGAAAGGAGATCTGGAAGGAAAAGCATACCAGGATATCAGAAGGTGATAGTTCAAGAAGTGGGAGTGGAGCTCAGGGATAGAGCAGAACATTTGTCTAGTATGCGCAAGGTCCTGGGTTTGATTCCCAACATTGCAAAAAAGGAAAAGCACCACAAGAGCCCCATTATCTTTTGTCATTGAAGGGAGCCTTGTGGAGATTTAGAACCAAACTTGTCCATAATACATTATTCAAAAGTATGAAATAATGGTGTTTATCATAGTTTATTTTATTTTATTTTATTTTATTTTATTTGTGTCAGGGATTGAATCTAGGGCCTTCAACGTGCTAGCCAAGCACTCCATCAGTTTCTAGCCTATAGTGGTTCTTTTGAATAATAGCAATTAACTATTAGGTTCTCATGACATAGTAGTCGATAGACTAGTATATTACATGAATTAGTATATTTAATCTGCGCAAATCCTACGTAGGTGAAAAAACAGAGACATGGGAATACTACCAAGAATGTGCTCAGGATCGTGCCACACGGTAGCTAAATGTTAGCGCTGCACACAGTGATCATAACCAGAAGAGCGGGGTGGACAATTCTAAGTGGTTGGTCATCTCTGAAGAAGGTCTCTGGTATCGGTTTGGAGTGACCATTTGTCTGGTCGGTATGTCATGCCATTTGGGTTGTGCTTTTCTCACCAGCTGGACAGCCAAGGGTGCATCACGCAGAAAGTAAGAACTGGTGGGGACTTAGTGGATTGGAAGTGGCATCATGTTGTTAATCTTCAAGTGAATGCCAAGATCACAGAGGAGGGGACAGGTATGTGGGCAACATGAAATTTTGAGAAAAAACCCTGTGAACATTGATACCTTTTCTCATCAAGAAAGGAGGATGAATTACATAGAAAAATAATTTGAAAGCGGGTGATTCTTCTCCATTCTTCACCAACCTCTTTCTCAGGGCTGGAATTCACTGGAACTGGGGCAACCCAAATCAGGAAAACCAGAACCAACCTTGTACTTGTGAAAAAAGAGTCACACTTCAGAACAGGGATTCCATATGTTGTGAAGGTAAAGTACTTTATCATTCACAGATACTTAAATTGTATCGTAACATCAAAACAACACAGACCTTTCTGCTCATAGTGTTACTTGCTCAAAATTATTGGTTGCAAGGTTGGGGTGTAGCTCAGTGGCAGAGCAAATGCTTAGCATGTACTGGGATCTGACTTCACCTCCCAGTGTCAGTAAATAAAAATAAAAAAATTATCTATTGCTTCTTAAGACTAAGTCTTATAGTCATACGTAGCAGATCTTTTTGCTTAAAAATACTGCTCCTTATAAATACAAATCTCAAAAGCATTAATATGTTTCATTCGTCAAATAACAGGGACCAAATATTCATAATAAATCCTTACCAGCCCTCATTTCTTGGTATATATTACTCACTATCTCTAATCATTAACAAATTGTAAAATAATCTTTTACAATTCTTCCTTATGTCAGTACATCTGCTACTATTAGTGCATGTGATGAAGGCATCGGTGGCTGTGGTTTTCTTTCGATGCACAGGTGATTATGGTACGTCTATTACGAACTCTGGTAGAGTGTGCCCCAGCACGCATGGCTGGCTCTAGTGCTTGGGGACAAGAAGGTGTCCTGGGCCAGCCTCCCTCACTGAGATGAAGGGCTGCATGGCTGGAACAGGGCTGGGCCCTGCAGCGCCCCCACCGGAACCCAGGTGGCTGCTCCCTCGGCAGGCCACACACCCTCCCAGAAGAAGAATGAAAAGTCCTTCAAGCTTCTGATCGACAGTCTGACCCCTGGAGGTCCTGGGGGTGTATTGCTACGAGCTGGGGTTCGATCTTGCTCCTCTACTTAGTCTTTTATGGATTCTCATTTATACTCGTTCACACGGTGTGCTCTGCTTCAGATTATGAAAATGAGATTCCGTGAGTGCCACTAGATTCCTATTTATATTTTTCCCTCCAAATACTGACTGCCTTAGAATATATATATGTGTATCATCCATGTTCCTACAAAGGGTACGTTAGAGACCTTAAAAACATTTCTAAAGTCATAGACTCTTGTAGTCTGTCTTGATGGAGCAATTTTTTGAACAGAAGTGTCCAGTTTATGTAGCATTTCAGTACCTTATTTTGTGACTTCAAACATGCAGTGGTATGAAATTCTGATTTTGGCTATTTCAGTGGAAGTCTTTGTATTGTGCAAATCGACAGAATTATTGGAGTTAAGCCTGAAAGGGGACAAATGATAGAATGTGATTCAAAGGATGAAAACAGCAACTTTATCCACTTATCCTAGTGTGGGCTTCATACACCTAGTGTATTGTCCATCTTATTGGGAAAATACTGCTTGTAGAGTATCTATCGCTACTATCTGCTATCCTGGTCATCTCTGGATTGAATGGTATCAGAAGAGAGGGAATAATTGAGGGGAAAATTGATGGATCACCCGACTGACAAAGCCAAGATGATCATGACAGGTTTTGGGGATGAACCGTGTGTTCAGAATCACAGTACATGTATTGTATGAGCAGGATTTCTTCACATAGTGAGTGTGCTGTCTGTCTTTATTTTGTATCAGAGGAAACTATCATTCTAGAATTACGCGATCATATTGAGAAAGGTTTGTATAAAACACAGGGAGGGCAACACAAATGTTTCCAGACTATAATGTCCAGCATCCTCTCCAGGGCCTGCCTTGCCTAGGCTGACCTTCATTGCATAGGGGTCAGTAAACTCTTGATTCCCAACATACAGAATGGGGGTTTAGTCCTTTTTTCTAGGTGGTTTAATTGCAAAGTGTCAATAGTATAATGTGGTGAGAAAAGACAATATGGATTTAACACTCATTAATTTTCATATTTTTATGATGTTTTAGGAATAGAATGTTAATTTGTCAGTATCAAGTGACACTACGTGAAGCGTGATCAAAATAAGTAGCGAATGTTTAAAGTTCATTATAATAAAAATACATTGCCATTAATCCACCTCAAAACATGCTCTCTCATACTGAATGTGGTTATCCCATTGTTATTTTTTCTCAGCAAGAATATTCTTCTAGTTATGGTTTCAGTGAATCAATTCTTTAAAAATCTTAAGTCATTGTCTAATCTTTCCTTATTCCAATAATTCTTAAATTTGTTTTTGAGTCATCTAGGAGTTGTTGGACCAGTTTTCATGGTGTCTTCTTTTTTTTTTTTATTTCAAGCCAAGAACATGTATTGGTACTTTCTACATACAATGGTCACATTCATTACATTAATTCTGTACCTATACATGATCATGGTGTCTTCTTGTTTTTAAGGTGTCACTGAATACATTATCTTCTACATCAGTCATGGCGACATCTTTTAGAGACCAAATGCTTGAACTGCACCCCAAGACCCACTTATTTATTGCAAAGTGCCAACATCGCAATTAAACCTGAATAGTGTGGCTTTAGTTTAGAAAAAAAAAAACTCATACAGTAACATCTTAAAAGAAAAACACAGTAACATGCCTGCCATATGAGTGGCACCAGTGTTCTACATCAATGTTGTCTTCAAATTCTGATATTCTTTCCTGACAACATTGTGCCTGTTACTCATATTTTCAGTTGTACGTTTTATATCCGGATCGCTGCTTGGTTTCTTTACATAATCTCTAATTTCTTTGCTAAAGGTCATTCATATTTTTTATTGTCTTGTCTTACTCAGTGAGCATATTGTTTATATCCTTTTTTAAACTTGCTCAAATTTTATGTTTTAAAAATTTAAATTTTATTAGTATGTGTTTGCAGTATGTAACAGTTATGTTCATCATGGGGAATTTTATACATACATAAGACATCTTAATTCTTATTTTAACCCCCTTTTCCTTCCATTGCCCCCTCTTGCTTCTTTGTCCCTTTCTCTTTTGCAAAAGATATATTTCCCTATTTCTGATTATCTATGCTTGTTTTTCTCTTTAACTTATTTATGTTTTCAGTTTGTCATGTAAGAGAACATGCCATATTTAAGCTTGTGTGTCTGATTTATTTCACTTAATGTTAGGATCTCAAGTTGCATCCATTTTTCTACAGATGAATCAGGTTTATTCTTCTTTATGGCACAGTAGTGTTCTATTGTGTATAAATGCTGTATTTTCTTTACCCATTCATCTGTTGATGGACACATAGGCCAATTCCAAGATTTAGCTCTTAAGAGATATGCTGCTATAAATATGGGCATGAAATATTTTTTTTTAACTATTTTGAGAGGATACGTAGAATGGGATAGCTAGGTCGAATACAACTTCTATTTTTAGGTTTTTGAAGAAGCTCCATACTGATTTTCATAGTGGTTGTACTAGTTTATAATCCAAATGAGATAAAGGATCCTGTTTAAGGAGTAAAAAAGAAATTAGTAGAATTAGGTAAAAGTAACAGATAAGAGCAAACAAGAAAAGGAAGAAAAAGAAAAAACAGCAGGAAAGATAAAAGAAAAAAGAGAAAAAAGGAAAAAAGCAAAGGGTGAAGAAAACCCTATACCCAAAAGAATTAATAGAAAAAAAGGTGATGGGTCAAAAAAAATTCTTCTGTGTTTTTGAATGAGTTGTCTGCAGTCCCGGAATCTGACAGTGTGAGGGAGGGATAGTGAGTCGCTGCTAAGATCGATTCTGTTTCCACACTTACATTTTTGTGTGAATTTGCATCCTGCCCTCTCTTTCCTGCTGCGTGTGGTTGGTCAGTTGTGTTGGTCTTATGGCTGTAGTGACCCTGGCAACTCCTACTCTCTCTCTCTCTCTCTCTCTCTCTCTCTCTCTCTCTCTCTCTCTCTCTCCCCCCCCCCATCTCTCTCTGTCTCTATCTCCCTCTGTTTCTCTGTCTCTCTCTGTCTCTCTGTCTGTCTCCATCTGTCTGTCTGTCTCCATCTGTCTGTCTGTCTGTCTCTGTCTCTCCATATGTATATATGCAGAGAAATGCAAACAATAAGAAAATGTGACCATTTGATGTTGCAGTAGTTAATGATTAACAGATTCTTCAAAGTCCAGCAGACAGCATTTCTGGCAAGTTTCTAGTCCGGCTCATAATTACAAAGAGAAGATTGTCTTAGTTATTTTCTGCTCCTAGAATTCTATAATGTGGAATGTATTCAATCAGTATACTTAGCATGTGCTATAATTTTACTCTTCTGGAAAAAATAGAGAATTAGAGAATTTATATGATTTATACTTTGGAGAGATGAAAGATCCCAAAATGGGAAAAAAAAAAAAAAGCAGATTTAAGGTAATCATGGGAAGCTATTTGGCCTTTATGCCTGGATGGTACTTTCAAATCTAATTTACAGCTTTCTTCATTGTTCTATTACAGCTACGGCTTGAGGACCAAAAAGGAGTTCCTATCGCAAACGAACACATCTCACTTTATGTGTACGGAATCGACTCTTACTCCAATGCCACCACGGACGAGCACGGCCTGGTGGAGTTCTCCATCAACACCACTGACATCGCGAACTCCTCCTTTACTTTCAAAGTAAGTTTGGAAGTGAGAGCACAAGGAGAAATCTTAGTAACAGAATTGCAGCCCAGTAGTTCTCATCTCGAGATAAAAGAGACTCATATTCCAAATTGCCTAAATTTGGAGTGAATCATGAGACGTTCTTAATAAACAGTAAAAGTACTAGGAGAAGGACCAGAGAACTAACTGCTATACCTTAAAGATGTCCTTTTAAATATTATGTTCTTGATTAATTATTATCTTTTTAAATTTTGGTTATATTACATATTAAGTCATTATTTTCAAACAAACAAAAAGGTTTAAAAGAATAACTTTTATTGTTTTCAATGAGGGATATAAGTGTTCTCAAACTGCCCCAAATACTGCGTTTATTTCTCCAGGCAGCAGCCATTCATTGCTTAATCGAATTTCTGGGCACCGTGCTAGTCCTTGGTAAGAAAAGTAATCATGGCCCATGTTTTTATGGACCTACATCATTGATGGTAGAACATTCCCTAAAATATTGTAACATCCGTGAACATTATAATGGAACTATGAACAGAGTGGCGTGAAGGTTGACAGGAAGGACACACAGAGTCTTCTGATGAACAAAGAGGAAGATGAGAGGCAGGGGATGTGGCTTAGAGGTAGAGCACTTGCCTAGAATGTGAACGATCCTGAGTTCAACCCTCATTCCTGCAAACAAGCAAACAAACAACCACAACAATAAAATGGAAGGTGAAACCAGAATTTGTAAGAGCCAGTACTGTATGAGAGCACAGAATACTTGCCACACAAATAAGTTCTGCAAGGCTGAAAGGTATAGAGCTTCAGAGACCTTACAAGGTCCAAGGTCCATCTGTCCATGATATCACAGTAGTGGTGACACTCACCCAGGTATTGTTTATTTATTTATACAACTTTTAAGCCTATTTAGAGGAAGCCTATTTAGAGGCATCTATTTGCTGAAGATCAATTTAGCACCTTATCACCATCATTCTCCTCAGTAAGATTTCCAAGTTCCTTGGAATTCGCTCTGTTTAGATAAGTCTATACAAAAGATATTTTTCATTCCTCTTTATATATAAGTACAAATACTTTCCAAAAACATCTTCTAAAATTAAAGAGACTGAACATACGTTCATTTAATTAGCAGTAAAGAACAATTTTCTCCAATTTTTACTATGTCTAACAATACAACCAGGTGGGAGAGTAAGCTTATACAGCTCAGAGGAGGGATTCTTTCTGTTTGGTGTTCTACAACACAGTATTTCTTTTTGTTTTTCCAGATCTACTACAAGGAGCAGGGTCATTGTTTTAAGCACTACTGCATTCAAGAAGAACTCAGAGAAATATTTTATGTGGCTGATCATGTTTTCTCCTTTAGCAAGAGTTTTGTCTACATAGAGCCCGTGACTGGCGCCTTACCCTGTGGCCAAATGCATACAGTTCATGCTGGTTACATTCTGAACGGACAGGTCTTGGGGGAGCTGAGGGAGATGGTCTTCTATTACCTGGTGAGTTCTGCCTCCAAGTTGAGAAATAGAATCTGACTATGAGGCCACAAATGTTGAGATCCTTTAATTTCCTAGACCTGTCTCTCTTGACCCTTTGACTTCTCCCTGGGCTGGATATTGCTGTCTATTAGATGAGAGACAGGTCCCAGAAGTGGGCAGATAACTGAGAAAATGCTTTTTAAATTTAGATCATGGCCAAGGGCAGCATCGTTCAAACTGGAACCCATGCTTTCCTCCTGGAACCGGGAGAACGTGAGTGTTCTCAATCCACAGATCTGGCTGTGCCCCGTACACACTCTGCAAGGGATGCCCCACAACTGCGCCAAATAGGGGTGCCACGATGCTTCCTGTGTGCTACCGTGAAACACTCTCTACCGCTGGAACTCAAGCTTCTGCCTCCTGACGGATATTCTCACTTGTATCATTAACTCAGGTCGAGAGCGATAATAGCTCAAACTCTCAAGCTGAACATTACCCAACACCATTAAGTATACATTTTTGGAGCTATAATCTAAAAATATAAAATATCGAATATGTACCTTAAATGAGTAATCAATATAGCCAGACCAGGAACTTCACCAAAAAGGCAAAATAAATGTTGTTTGTCTGTCTAATAAGACCTAAAGGTTATCTGCCTTGGTCCTTTGGTCATTCTAGTGACATCAGTGTTTGAATGATTAAAAATATGAGTGGAGGGCTGAGGGTGGAGCTCGATGTTTGTCTAGCTTGTACAAGACCCTGTGTTCTATCCCCAGCACTGAAAAATGAGGGAAAGAAAGAAAGAGGAATCACGGGGTCATTTGGAGATTTACTAATGTCTTTGAATAATGATAAAAGGAGATTTCTATAGTGGCATAATTTTTTCTTATATGACATGTGAGTACTGTGAACATTTGGTTCAAACAAGATGTTTTAAAGAAAAAGTATGTTTATCTCCAAGCATCAGCACTTCACTACAATCACCTGTACTCTGCAGTCCCATCGCTGGGAACCGTCAGGGCTCGGCCAGCATCTCCATCATCATCCCTCTTCTCTAAGTTACAAATATGATGTCAGTTGAGGTGGTTTTCATTACGTGGCACCACCTTCTTGTTAGGAGAGCTAACTGCTGCTATTTGGCCTTGCTGAGGTATAAAAGACGTAAGAGATTACCATACGATTATCTAGAAGAGAAAAATAATGTGGACACATTTTTCCACAGCCAAGTGTTTTGGTGGAAGAAAACCTGCACTACTCTTCTGCACCCTCAGCAGACCATTAATATGCAGACCGTTAGTTCCTGCACACACGTAGGAATGTCTTCAGTGTGAGGCCGCCATCAGCCGTTCGTGTTTGCACTTCGTGGGTCCCGACTCTCTCTCCCTTCCCCTCTGCACTGCAGTGAAAGGCCGCTTTGCTCTGTCCGTCCCTGTGGAGTCACACATGGCTCCCGTCTCTCAGATGCTCCTCTATGCCATTTTACCCAACGGAGAAGTGGTTGCGGACTCTGCAAAATTTAAGATCGAAAATTGTCTTCTCAGCAAGGTTGGTAATTTATTATCTAAAATATAAATGAAAAAAAATTTTAAAAAGGTCACAAACAGGAGTCCAGGAAGGACATAGATTACTTTATAGATAAAGAATTGAGGTCTTAATAACTTAGTAACTCATTCAAAGCTGTCTAAATTTTACAGCAAGACCAAAACTAAGACCAGGTTTCCCAAATCTTTGTTCATCACACTTTTATCCCATCCCACCCTCCTTATTATTTTTGTATGTGTGTGATAACAACACAAATGTAAAATACGTCTGTGTGTCAAACTCTTAAGTATACAGTATAGTACTGTTAAGTGTGTGCTGTACAATAGATCTCTAGGACTTACCTTCTAACTACAACTCACCTCCAAACTTTATATCCTTTGACTAATGTCCTTTCGTTAACCTCAACCAACCACAATTCTACTCTCTTCCCATCGGCCCACTTGAATCGCACTCTGCTATGTATTCTAAATACTCATAAGTGAAATAAATTGGACACACATGTTTACTGCGTTGTTTCTCTGGTGTGAGAAACTGAAAGTGTAAATAAAGACTGAAATGTATTATATTGGGAAAGGGAAGAAAATGTCCAAATGGGAAAGAGAACAAGGGAGGGGGAGAGGAACAGAGGGACAAGAGAAATAAGAAATGGAAGGAAAAAATGGAGACAAAGCTGTAGTAAATAAGGAGGGAGGAGGGGTAAAGGGAGGGGAGGGGCTGGGAAAAAAAGAAGCAACAAGATATATCATGTACCGGTACAAATCCCCTATGATGAATGTTATCACTGTGTGCATCTAAAGTGTACCACTAAAATAAAATTTAAAAAAAATACAACTCAGGCTAGAACCATTCACTCCAATCAGCTGAAATGTAGGCAAAAATGTTGGGGAATATAGGCAAAGAGAGAGAGAGAGAATCACTGATATATCACTTGGAAAAATACAACGAATAGATGAATGGTCTTTAAAAATAATGAACAAGAATATCCATCATTCCCAGTGGTCGTTGTTGCTTCAGAATATGACTATCCCAAGTGTTATTTGCTCAAGTAAACCTGGGTGAAGCAGAGGAACCAAAGAGCCTCAGGACTGACCCTCTGAGGATCGTGATTCAGCAGTATGAAAGAATCTGTTTTGGCAAACATTCTGCGTGTTCCATATACGAATGACTCACTCAAGGTGGGCTTTAGGCCTGCAGTACCAGGTAACGGACAAAGCTTATGATTTCTCCTTCTCACAGGTGGGTTTGAGCTTCAGCCCGGAGCAGGGTCTACCGGCCTCACACGCCCGCCTGCGAGTCACGGCTGCTGCTCAGTCGCTCTGCGCCCTGCGAGCTGTGGACCAAAGTGTGCTGCTCCTGAAGCCCGAGGCCGAGCTCTCCGCGTCCTCGGTGAGTTCCCCTCCGCCTCCGACCGGGAAGGGCTGCACGAAAGGCGCAGAGCAAGCAGTAACCCCTGCTGGGAAAAGGGAGTAATAATTCAAAATGCTTTGTATTAGTTTGGAGATTAATGATCGTGACATTTCTTTGACCTATATTATCATATTTAATGCTCATGGCATTACGAATCTTCATTATCAGACGTAAAAAATAGTTCCGAAGAAGTTCCCAGTGCATTGCTCTTGTTACATCTGGTGGGGCCGGGAGCTCTGGGTGGTCCTCTGCCTCGGCTCGGGGTCCTGGCCTCACTGCAGCAAAGAATGGAGAAGTGGGGCTCTTAGCGAGAAACGGGGGAGTCAAGGCTGGTATAGCAGGAAGCAAAAGTTTATTTAACGTATGGCAAATGTAGAAGAGAAACTATCTCTTCTAAAGCAGAGAGAAACTGTCTTAGCTGCAGAGTGGTGCTACAAAACAGGCCGCATCCCATCAGGATGCCCGGAGAGCATGAGATGTACTTCATCCCTACAGGGGCAAGCTGGTTTCCAAAAATAGCCGTCTCACTGACTGGTGGTCTGGGCCAGTCAGAGTGTGAGCCTTTGTTTCGGGAAAGGGGACAAAGTCAGCATAAGTAAATGTGAGTGACACTTTCATGAGGATACAGGGGGTACATTTTCTCAAGCACATGCTACACGATAAGCGTGTGACGATCTTACAGTGTTAGTCATCTGTGTTTTGGCCTGATTTTTTGTTTATGTCCCTTTGCCCCTACACATTCGGGATGAAGCAGAAATTAAAATAAGCAGTAAATCGCAGAGCTTGTATCTGATTTCAAATATTTTGTCCGTTTGTCTATAATCTATTATACCACCTTTTACTCTATTTTACTTTGTTTTTCTCTTTTCTGGAAGATTTCCTCAATATTTACATTTTAATATTCTTAGAGATTTTCTTTTAAATCAGCTTTATCTCATTCCTAATTTTTGAAGCTATTAATTTTTGATTATTTTTATGTCTTGTTCTTGTTTCATGGATGTGATATTTACTTTTTGTGCTGTTACTTTTTGAGAGGGGTGCTGGGGATGGAACTAAGGGCCTTGCACTTGCTAGGCAAGCACTTTACCACTGAGCTAAATCCCCAGCCCCTATAGGTTATTATGTTGTGATTTGGTTTTTTCTTTTGGAGTTTTCTTTTGCACTCTTTGCTTTTATTTCCTAATTTTCCCCTGTTTACTCATTTTGGTCTCTGTCATTCATGTTGGAAGTCCACTGAAGGTCCTTAGCTGTTGATTCGTAATTTAGACCGAAGCAATAAAAGTTGATTTTTGATTTTATAGTCTGGGTTTGGGAGTAATGTTTGTCATGTGATGGGCTGTATTATTGATTTGCAAGATTAACAACAAGAACTTTGAAAGACAGAACTTGCTATATAAAGGTGCTTGTGAGATGTGTTTTTGCCTGAGAGTCCCAGGAACACGTTTCTGCCTGAGGCACAGCCTGCTGTGTTCTCCACGGAGATGCGCCAGTCTCTTCTTTCTTCGGCTTCCTTCACACCATGTTCACCCAGCTTTTTCCTTCTATGGGGACGTCATGCCTCCAGATCCTGAAGCTTTATGAGGCTTTTGCACCTCAGCAGTATCTCACATGGTTGCATTATACTCTTCCATTTGGCCAGCTCATTTGTGATTCCTCTATCTGCTTTCCAGTTTCATGAATTGTATTTGGAGGATTAAATATATCCTAATTTTATTAAAGATGGAAATTGTTTGGGTTTTTTTTTCTTGTTTGGGAGGGTGGATATGTAAAGAAAAGCAGAAGCATAGAATTCTTTATTCAAACCTTGTCCAGTTACTTATGTTTCAGTTAATCCAGCTGTCATGGATTTTTAAAAAAAAATTTCAATAGTGAACCAAAAAGTATAGTCTTGATGTTTTATATTTATTATCTGTCTGATATAAATATATTATCTAATATAGATTTAATATATTTTACGTTGATAATATTATAAATATTATCTTTCTCAAATGTAAGATACAGAATTTTAACTGTCTCTTGATGTTGCTGTGATTCTTAGATACATGGAAAATTTTTACTCTTTTCTTGAACGTGGTAATCAACTTTAGGATAAAATACCATTCAAAAAAAAATCTAAAAAATTCTAACAGATCATGAATACACTTAAGAAATGATTAATAGTGATCATATTGGTTCTTTTTGCACCCAGGAATGAGCAAGAAAGAGATTTCACCATTTGCTTTCTCTTCTTTTATAGGTGTATAATCTGCTAAGTATGAAAGACACTGACTTCAATCCACATCATCGGGAAGATGATCCAGAAAATTGTCAGAATAATGAAGATAGAAATTTTGATAAAATCATATATTCATTATCACACAGAGATGAGAAGGATGCTTTCAGATACATAGAGGTAAAGCTTATATTGCCAATTAGCATTCTGCCCTGGGGATTACTGTACAATACTGGTAATGAATCTCAAGTCAGGCTGGTAGTGTAGCTCAGTGGCAGAGCACTTTCCCACTGGGGGTAAGACCTGGGTCTGATCCCTAGTACCACATGGAAAAAAAATCTCAGAAATCGCCCAATCTAGACTGTCCTTTTTTTTTTTTTTTTTTTTTTTTCCTGCTAAGGAAATTGAGACATAGAGAGGGTCAGTCACTTGCTTATATAACAGAGCTCTTGGTGGGCAGAGCCGAGGGCAAAACAAACGTCCGACCATGAATCCTGCGTCCCTTTCAACACACTCTCCAGTTCTACACTGCTGAACTTACGGTACTTGGCTTTCCTATGCTAGAGTATGAGTAACACGATGTGAAGAGATACTCTTTACAGTTATGCAAAATCATGTTGTGGATAGATATGCTAATATTTTAACATAATTTAAAAATACTTACATTTGATTGGATAATCATTGTCTTTCCAGAACATGGGCTTAAATATACTCACTAACTTGAAGATCAAAGATCCCAAATTATGTCCTGACCACGCATTACTCCCAGTAGCAGGTAAAAATAACAAATCAGCTGGTTTTAGAATAATGGAAATTGAATTATTTAGCAAAGATGATGAAAATAAAATGGTAGAGCAGGTATATTGTTCATATCAATGAGAAAGAAGCCACAATTATATAGACAAATTAATCACCCCAAGTTATTGGGGCAATAAGAGTCTTGGACAAGGCTGGGGCTCTTTCTTTGGTAGCTTAGACACTGCATTGCCACCCAACAGGCAAAAACAAAAAAGGACAATAAGATAACATGTAATAACTACTAAAACAGGCATGTGGAATATACCAAAGAAGGGAATAACTCTGTGAAGCATGAATAAACATTCTCAGATGTAGCATGTGAAATGGAGGGAGTTTTTGCAAGTGTATGGGATGTAGAAAGTGGTGAATAAAATTATTTGAAGCAAAGAAAAAGATACCAAAAGACATGCTTTTTAAGGTCAAATTACACTACAAAATGCATGTAGTCACTCTGTTTCCTAATTCTGTCCATAATGTTTTGCAACTTTAAGTCTTGCTGCAGCCTATTTACTTTGGGCATCTATGGTCAAACATTTCCCCTCTGATTCTACTCATCCTTTCCAACATTCTCCAAAATATCATCTTTCAACTGTTTATCTTCATTGACATAGTAAAAATTAAACAAAAGAGTGTACTAGGATCCAAACCTCCTGATGTGTGGCATTAAAGAAGTCAATTCTCATCAAGGATCAACTTCATTGTTAAAGTGAGACAATCAAAATAGTGGATTATTAGATTCGCTTCTTACATAATAATATTATGCAAGATACTTATATGGTATATGATGTTATTGTAATATATTCCCAAGATAAGGACTACTGAAAGAATGGTTCCAGGTCTATTCTATAAACTCATTGCACATCCAGTTCATTTTCAAAATACCATTTCTAAAATATAATCTTATAAAATTCATTATCAACAGAAGATGATGCAGATTTTGGACATATGATTCTCAGAATCATTGACACAAGGGTAGATATGTAGTTAGGCAAGATAAAGAATAATGGAAGAAATAATAGGACTCAAGTTCAGAGTAAAGTATATTATTCAATCCAGAAAATTGGATATTCGATATACCAGAATTAGTTTAACATACACATTTTATTACTGTTTAACAAAAGCTCAAAGCAACTATAAATATAAATTCACATAAATAATAAAACTACAGGAGTGAGCTGTATATAGAACCATGTCATGGACATATATGATAATACAGAAGTGAGTTAATCTGAGATCCCTAGTGAGATTTCTTGGGAAATACTGGTTAAACAGCTTTATTAAAAACAGGCATGACGCTATGTAGGTAACTTTGCTCTTTTTTTAAAGCCTCTGAAAAAATATGTATTAAATTATGCTGCAGAAATATGGAATCAACCAACACTCCCACCAGGGCTGTGGGAAAGAGCTGGTTTACCACACACTTGCCAGTCCCGGAGTACTGGATCCCTTTGCTCATGAGGGCAACTAAAAAAAGACCACGTTAGAGGTACCAAGTCTGTCAAAGAGGCAGAAGTTGCTGTAGGCAGAGATAGAAATGATATGATTGAAGTATAGTTTAAGCATAAAAAAATACAGGTTGGAATTTAGCATTTTATGCATAGTGATGGATAAAGTAAAAGTGTTTATGAAGGGAAGGTGAGTGACTCATCTTGAATCTATTTGAACACGAAATACATGATGGTATTTTATACACAGTACGGCTGATTTAATTGTAGGTCACAAAAAGAAGCAGCAAGATATATCACATACAGGTACAAATTCTCTATAGTGAATGTTATCATTATGTATATCTTCAATGTACCATTAAAATAAAATTAAAAAAAGAAAGAAGCAAAAAATCATAATGGGATGAATACATAGGAGAGTATCATCAAAGGAATTAGCCATTTTTAATGCTAAAATAATGTAAGACTTTAAACTGAACACTATAAAAAATTGGTCAGAAAAGCCAAAGGAACACTGTTGGTAGAAAATGATAAAAGAAGAGAGTGATCATTTTATGGAGAAAGATTAATGATTGTGAAAATTATTATAAATGATAAAACTAAGTTTGTAATATGGCATTAATAGGAATGGTCTGGAGGAACTGGAAGAAATAGAAAAATTTGTTCAATACAGTATTCACACAGGATACTTAGGATATTTTTACCTTCATGAGGCCCTACCTTAGTGAGAAAAACTTACTGAAATTATTTTACAGCCACATTAATATAAAGATAAATGTAATTCAGGCTGTATTGTATTCATTTTAATACTGATTTGAAAATAAGTTAAAATATTTTTTCAGTTTTTTTGTTAGTACACGTTTGTAGTATGTAACAATCACATTCCTCATGAGGAGTTAGCCCATGTACATAACACATCTTAATTCTTGTTTTATTCTCTTCCCATCCTCTTCCTTCCCTTTCTGCCATCTCTTGGTGTCTTCCCCATTTGCAAAGATCTATTTCCTATTGTCTTTCTTTTATTTTGCTCTTTATATTTTGGGTTTTTTATATAAAACAAACATGATGTTTTATTTCATTTAACATTAAGGTTTCAAGATGCATCCATTTTACTAGGAATGACTCGTTTCTTCTTTATGGCAGAATAGTACTCCATTGTGTATAAATGTCACATTTTCTTTATCCATTCATCTCTCAGTGGATATATGGGCTACTCCCAATATTTAGCTCTTGTTAATTGTGCTGGTATAAACATGGGTGTGCATGCATCACTATAAATATGCTGTCTTTAACTCTTTGTGAAAGATACCTAGAAGGAAAATAGGTAGGTTCAATGAAATTTCTGTTTTTAGTTATTTGAGGAATCTCCACACTGATTTCCCTAAAGATTGTACTAGTTTACCTTCCTGGCAGCAACGTCAAAGGATTTCTTTCCCCCATCCCCCACAGCATTTGTTATTTTTTGATTTCTTGATGATGGTCATTCTTTGTGGAGTAAGATGGAATCTCAGTGTTGTTTCAATTTGCATTTCTATAGTGGCCAGAGGTGTTAAATAGTTTTCATGTATTTATTGGCTTTTAAAACTTTTTCTTTGGAGAGGAGTCTGTTTAGTCAGTTGCCCACTTTTGATCTAGCCTTTTATTTTCTGGAGGGGATCTAATGTTTTGTGTTCTTTATAAATTCTAGATATGAGTCCTCTGTGCAAGGACTAGCTGGCAATTTTTTTGCATTCTGTAGCTTTGTAGTATAACTTGAAGTCTGGGATTGTGACGCCTCCTGTCTTGCTCTAGTCGCTCAGGACTGCTTTTGTTCTTTCTGAGTCTTTTCTGGTTCTGTATGAATGTTAGAACTCTTTTCTCTAGTTCTGTGTGGAATGCTATAGTTATTTTGAATTAGAGTGCATTAAGTCTGCGTATTAGTTTTGAAGACATGGTCATTTTGACTATATTCATTCTGCCTATCCAGGAACAGGGGATATCTTTCCATTTTCTGATTTCCTCTTCCACCTCCTTTTTCAGAAGTATTTAATTTTTATTGGTGCTATTATGAATAGTACTGATTTCCTGATTTCTTTCTCAGTGAGTTCATAATGAGTGTAGAAGGGCACTGTTAATTTTTGTGTGGTGACTTTGTATCCTGCTATGCTACTGAATTTGGTTGTTAATTCTAGGACTAGTTTGATGGAGTTTTTGGGGTCTTCTATGTAGAAGATCATGTGATCTCCAAATAGTGATAATTTGACTTCTTCCTTTATTATACATATCTCTTTTATTTCTTTCTCTTGTCTGATTGCTCTAGCTAATGTTTTCAGAACTACATTGAATAAGAGTGGTGATAGTGGACATCCTTGTCTTGTTCTTGATTTTGAGGGAAAAACTTTCAACTTTTATCCATTTGAGATGATGTTGGCCACTGGTTTGTTGTAAATGGCTTTTATCAGGTTTAGATAACAGTGATTTTTATACCTATTTTCTTCAGGTTTTTTTTTTGTCATGAATAGACGTTTGATTTTTGTCAAAGGCTTTTCTGCATCTATTGAGATGATCATGTGATTTTTGTACTTGATTTTGTTCATGTAATGAATTACATTTATTGATTTGCATATATTGAACCATCCTTGCATCCCTGGGATGAATCCTACTTGGTCATGGTGTAAGATCTTTTTGATGATTTGTTGCATGCTATTTTTCAGTATCTAGTTGAGGATTTTTTTTTTTTTTTGGTGCCGGGGATTGAAGTCAGGGCGTTGTGCTTTTGAGGTGAGCACTCTAGCCACTGAGCTAAATCCCCAGACCCTGGCTGAGGATTTTTGAACCTATGTTCCTTAAAGAGATTTGCCTGTAGTTCCCGTTTTTGGTTGGGTTCTTTTCTGGTTTTGGAATCAGGGTAATGCCAGCATTTAGGAATGACTTTGGGAGTACTTCTTTGCTTTCAATTTCATTCAAATGTTTGAGGAATATTGGCATTAGATATTTCCTAAACTTCTTGTAGAATTCAGCAGTGAATTCATTAGGTCCTGGGCTTTTCTTATTTGGTAGTTTCTTTTTAAAATGACTTCTTCAATTTCATTGCTTAGTATTGGATTATTCAGGACTTTTGTATCTTCTTGGTTCAGTCTTGGTAATTCATATGTATTTATGAATCTACTTATTTCTTCAGAATTCTCCTATTTATTGGAGAATAGATTCTCAAAATAGCTACTAATAGTCTTCTAGATTTCAGCAGTGTCCATTGTGATTTTTGCCTTCTTCATTTCTCATTGCATTGATTTGGGCCCTTTCTTTCCTTTTCTGCTAAGCTTGGTTAGGGGTTTGTCTGTTTAGTTTATTCTTTCAACAAATCAGTTCTTCAATTAATTGATTCTTTCTATTTTTTTAGTCTCAATTGTATTAATTTCTGCTCTAATCTTTATAATTTCCTTCATTGTACTAGCTTTGGGTTTGGATTGTTCTTGTTTTTCTAGGACCTCGTGGTGAATTATAGGTTATTTGTTTTAACTTGTTCTATTTTTCTGATGTGGACATTCACATCTATAAACTTCCCTCTTAGGACTGCTTTCATTATGTCCCATTGGTTCTGGTATATCATACTGGCATTATCATTTGATTCTAGGATCTATCTAATTTCTTGTTTGATTTCTTCTGTGACCCACTGATTATCCAGGAGCATATTGTTTGATTTCCACGTGTTTGCTTAATTTCTGTGTTTTCTTTTGCCATTGACTTCTACTCTTTGTGCACTATGACCTGATAATGGGTGTGGGACAATTACGATTCACTTCAGCATGCTTTCTGGGTTAGCATGTGGTCTGTTTTGGAGAGACTCCCTTGTGCTGCTGAGAAGAATGTGTATTCTGTTGTTTTTTGGGTGGAACACTCTGTAGATATCTATTAAGCTCATTTGTTTGAAGATTTGGTTCGACTCTTACATTTCTTGATTTTTCATTCAGTTATCTATTTGTGACAGTGGGGTACTGAGGTCCCCCACTATAATTGTGTTGATTATGTCCAGTAGTGTTTGTTTTCTGAAGTCAAGTGCACCCATATTTGGTGCATGTATGTTTGTAATTTTTATTTATTCTTGTTGAATTGTTCCCTTAACCTTTATGTAGTAACCTTTTTGCCTCTTCTGATCAGTTTTGGATTGAAGTCCACTTCGTCTGAAATTAGGATTGCTACTTCTGCTTTCTTCTGTGTTCCCATTGCATGGAATATTTTTAAGATTTCCTAGAAGAGTCAGCAGCCTCAGGCACTAACCCTTCTAACTGATGAATGAACTGGCTCAGCATTGCTCAGATGCTTAAGCTATCTAGTGGAGGACCGGGACACTAGACAACACTGAGCAGTGAAGTCAAATAGGGAGTCAGAGACCAAGTTAAAAGGTTGGTCCCCATCACAGAGAAGGACCTGGAGAAACGAAGCTGTATAAATGCAGAAACTTCCAAATGAACAATAGGGGGAAGTAATCCCTGGATGGAGCCTCTTCATTTCATCTGCTCGTCACGAGTTATCTCTGAAGGTAATACACCTGCGACTGCACATGTTTCAAGAAAACGCAGACTGCAGTATCTCTCTATTACTAGTAAGGATTTTTATTGTCTGCTGGTAGAAACCAAGTCAGTATTATAATTCTTGCTTTTTAGGTTTCTTTTGCTCCACCAAAGAAAGATCCTTGTTCGGGGTTTTGTGCATGGCTGTGTGGTTTTTTTGGTTCGCAGTTTGTATTTTCCCCTTTTTTCTTTTTATACTAATTGTAGGGATTAGTTAAAACTCTAGGTTTGATACTATATGTCTATAGAAAGAAAAATATCAGGAGACCCTCTCAGCTAATACGTTGTCTGGTTCTGGTCATCAGACACTCAAACTGTTTTCATCCCAGACACGGGAGACCTTTGTGAAAGGCAGTGCGTGGTTCTTCCTTCCCTCCGAGGCAAACGCCCTGCTCTCCTTTTGGAAGTGCTGCCTATTTTCCCCACTCACGTAAAGAGACTTCATTTTTCCTTCCATCTCCACCTATGTGAGGTTCTGCTTGCTCAAGGATTTTATAGTCTCTGCTTTTGACAAAGATTTGGCTCACCCCCAAAATATGTAGCTAAATACATAGTTTCTTGTCCGGTTGTCTTAATAATTTAATGTCAGCGGGTGAAGACATGTGCATATTATGTGGTACACAAATAATCTCAAAGAAATATTTTTTCTTTCATTGAAAAATTCAAAGTGGCTTTAGCGAGATCCACTGATGACGTGATTCCTGCAGAAGTGTATGAAAAGCCAGTCGCTGAGACTGTGCGAAACTACTTTCCCGAAACATGGATCTGGGACTTGATAGTAGTGAAGTAAGTAACTTCCACTCGCATGATCCACTTTGGGTATGAAAACATTATTTCAGCTGTTTTTCTAATTATCTCAATGAAAAGAAAGAGGGTAATTTACAAAACTCTGGTCTAATTATGTCAAACTACCAATTATAAATACTTACATGCTTGTCAATTCTAAAAAATGAATGTGATAATTGTAAAATAATTATAATTGAACAGTAAATTGAAGGCACTCCTACATAGAGTAAGCCATTTGGAGAATTACAATGTATAAGATTTCCAGATAGTATTTAAGAGAGAGGAGTTCAGTGACAATTTCAAGTCTGTATTCAGATTTCTAGTGATGGCACAGAGTGTGAGGTGGTGTGAGAGGTGTGACCGCAGTTGGAAAAACAGAACGTGTTTGCCTTTATTTTTCTGCCTTGGCCCCTGATTGCAACATTTTCTGTAACTCTTTGGAGAGGACTCAGAAGTACAGTATTAGGTCATGCTTATCTGTTAACCATCTGAGCAATAACCGGTTCACCTGCTTGCTTTCTGCCCCCCACATTGCCGCCCTCCCAGCTCATCAGGGGTGGCCGAAGTGGGGGTCACAGTCCCGGACACCATCACCGAGTGGAAGGCGGGGGCCCTCTGCCTGTCCGAAGACTCTGGACTTGGTCTCTCGCCCACTGCCTCCCTCCGAGCCTTCCAGCCCTTTTTTGTGGAGCTCACGATACCTTACTCTGTGGTCCGAGGCGAGGCCTTCACACTCAAGGCTACTGTGTTGAATTACCTTCCTAACTGCATCCGGGTAAGGGAACCATGCACGATGGAACATGACCAGGAGGGGAAAAGGGGCAATTATTATGTGTGAATCAAAACAATTTAAATTTAAAAAATGAAGAGGAAATGCAAGGTTGCATTCAGCCCACTAACACCTCTTCCAGATCCCTGAATGATTCCTTCTGCAGCTACATGTAGACAGTAAGGTGCCACTTTGCGATGGAGATATGTTCTGAGAAATGTGTTAGCGGAGTTTTCTCATCACTGCGGCACCTTTGTGTACTTACGTTTAACCTCCATGACACACATTAGCTGCTCCGCACGGCTTGCTGATGCAGTCAGGGCACACAGTAAGCACACGATGTCTGAGGCTGCTGCTGGAGAAACATGGCATCCTGTTTTCCAGCAGACTTTTCAAAATATAAGCAGTACAGTTAAAAATGAGGATAAAATGTAGTATAGCAAGTTCATAAACCAGTAATATTGTATAGTCATTTATTGTTCTTACCAAGTATTGTGTACTTACACAGCTGTGTTATACTTGTACACTATATAAAAAAGTACAGTGCCCGAGGTTTGTTTCCACCAGCATCTGCACAAACATGGCGCAACGCATTCTTACAACTCTGTAATGGCCACAGTGTTACCAAGTGGCAAGAAATTTTCAGCTCTGTTATGTCTCATGGAACTTCCATTGGAATCACCATGCAATCTGCCTCTGAACTAAGTGTTAACATGTGGCAGGTCCTAAGTTAGAAGGCACACTATGAACTTTTCTTTTTTGCCCCCAAGTGTATAAAACACTAGTTGTAAAACCACAGCTTACAGACTCCAGATCTCAACATTTCTAAAGTTTACAAAAATATCTTACTATAAACTAGGCTGTGTACCTAAAAATGACACAAGTTACTATCGTTCAGTTCCATTGTTGAATTTTCTGTAAAGTCATTTACCTGCGTGTAATTTAATTCTTCTTTCTGGGCATCTTATGTGTCCACCAATGAAAAGCTCCTTAAGGGCAGGAGCTACTTATAGCCTAGAAGCATCTTGTGCACATAAAGCTTACAATGTTTCCAACCCAATAGATGGATGAGCACATAGAGAAAAAAGAAGGAAATAACTCTGACCACATTATAACCACACAGAAACTTGGGAGCGTTCTCAGGACTGGGCCTGTAGGTAAATTTCCTGAGGACAGCATGCTTTTTTTTTGCCTTTCCTTGTCCTCCATTACTGATACCAAAATAAAACAAATAAATATAGAGACATACTATATGTATGTTTGCATGTATACTCAGGTCGCCCTTCTAAAGCTGGGTCTTTCTGTCTCTCCGCCCCATGGGCACCACAGGTGAGTGTGCAGCTGGACGCCTCTCCTGACTTCACGGCTGTCCCGGTAGCAAAAGATCAAGCTTCTTACTGCCTGTGTGAGAATGGGAGGCAAACCGTGTCCTGGCTGGTGACTCCCAAATCGCTAGGTGAGTGAAAGTGTTCTGAAGGATCTCTCTAGGTTCCTTTCATTAGCCTTTCGGCTTTGGGCCCCAACTAGGAAACGCCAGCCTATGCTGCTTCTGACCCTGGACTTGCCAGCTTGTTATATAAGCCCTTGAGGGGCTTGCCAGCTTGCTATATAAGCCCTTGAGGGAGTTGCAGAGCTTAGGATACTCCATCAATCCCGGGGAATTAAAGGCTGCCCGGCTCTGCACGCCCAACCCCGGACCCACCGGCCATTTGTTTCAGGGAATGTGAATTTCTCTGTGAGTGCGGAAACACAGCAGTCTGCGGAGCTCTGCGGTACTGAGGTGGCTAAAGTCCCTGAAGCTGGGAAGAAAGACACGGTTGTCAAATCCCTGTTAGTTGAGGTAAGTCTGGTTTGTTTGACAGTGGGACTGAGTCCAGGAAATGGAGCAACAGACTGTCTATAATCTTTATGTTAAAAAGAATTTAAAGAGCAAAATAAAAGACAGATAATAAGAAACAGGGAGATAGATCTTTTGCATTTGGGAAGGGGACCAAGAAATGGGAGGGAGAAGGGTGGGCGAGGAAGGGAAGAGGAAGTAAAGAGAATTATGATGTGTAAGGTGCGTGTACTAATTCCCCGTGGTGAACAAAATCATTGTGTACTGCAAACAGCTACTAGTAAAAAGTAAAACAAAATATGCATCCACACAGCTGCAAATACAGTATCTGTACTCTTGAATCCAAAATGTAAACCTCTCAAAAACTGCTCCTTGAACTTAAATGTCTATACCATTTGCCTATCTGCCTGCTTAAATATGTCTCTGAGGCATGTCACACACGACATGATCATTATAAAATCATTTCACACACCCTTAAAAATACTTATAAGAATAGTACATGAGCTGAGTATATTTCATAGTATATGAGAAATTCATGCCCTAATACTAGTAGAATGATTTTTTTTTTAACTTTTTACTACTTGCTTTTCAGCTGTTTTCTTATTAGCTAAAAGTTGGACTGGGTATATTCTCTAACAAGGTTTTTTTTGTTTTTTGTTTGTTTGTTTGTTTTTGTATTTTGGTATTGGGGATTGAACTCAGGGGCTTCCTACTGAGCTATATCCCAGCCATCTTTTTATTTTTTATTTTTAGACAGGATCTTACTAAATCACTAAGTTTCCCTGCTTGAATGGAACCTGTAATTCTCCTGCCTCGGCCTCCCAGAGTGCTGAGATTATAGGCATGTACCACCTTGCCTGGCCTTGTACCAGTATCTTTTCTTTGCAATACATCTTTCTCTGTTCTTATCACATTTTCTACATTTTCTGTTAACTATCCTTCTTATTATCTTCTTTTTTTTAACCTAAGATGCCCCGAATTTCTAAACTTTATGCTGATACAAAATGTAACAGAAATTAGAAATCATCTAACTCAATTTACAAATAAAGGGGTATGGATACCCTCTTGAAACTTCCATTGGTGTTATTTTTGTGCCTGGATACTCAGTACCTTCTCATCTCTGAATTTTCCTGTTTCTCATTCAAGCCTGAAGGAATCAAGAAAGAATATACCCTCAACTCATTCCTCTGCACATCAGGTAAGAGTCATTCAAAACAGCAATAAGAAGATAATAGCATTTTAAATTACAGTAACTTTTTCCCACGTAAATCACATAAATTGATATTTTGCAATATTCTAGCCAGGAAGCCCAGACACTGTATACATTATGTCCTTTAAACAAGCCAAAAATATGAGTCTTATAGAGTTTCAAGATTATTAGCTCTACTAATACAGCTATCAATACTACAAGCAGAACTCTATATGGGACACCTCAGCTCCTTGTAAGAGTTCTTTTCTTTAGAAAACAGGAGCCTTTTCATCTAGCACATATGAGAGCTAAGAAAGAGAGTGGCTTAGGAAAAGCTAGGAAGAGGTCAGAATCAAAATGTACCTAAAGTAACAGGAACAGTGTTGTTTGGTAAAGGATTGTATGTTTCTAATCTTACAGCTTATGTAAATATGACTTTTTTATGGCCAGGAAAATTTCATGTATGTACTATACCAAATCATGAAAATATATACTTACTGTAGTATTTTTCTCCCATTGTTGTGATATTAATTGTTGTTTTACCACTGTATACATACTTCGAAAATGACCATCTGAGAAGAGGCTATTTGGCATTTATCATACAAGATAAATATGGTCTTCTACTAGGTGTAAACTTAAGAAAAGCACAAAGTCAGTATGATGGCCCACACTTGCAGTCCCAGCACTCTGGAAGGCTGAGGCAGGAGGATCAAAAGTTCAAGTCCAGCCTGGGCAACTTAGCAAGATTGTATTACAAAATAAGAAATAAAAAGGATGGAACATGTAGCTCAATGTGAAGGCCCTGGGTTCAGTCCATCCCTGGTACCAGGACCACAACAAAACCAAAAACCAAAAACACAAAACCAAAAACAACAAAACAAAACAAAACAAAGCAACCCAGTACAGACTGTGTCTCCTCTTATTTACAACTATATTCCTAGGGCCTAGAATAGTGCCTGGCACAAGATGGTTTTTCAATGTGTAAGTGTTTAAGGAATTAATAATCTTAAAGAAATTTTTAAAAGGAAACTCATGGTCCAAAATCCATTATTACAAGAAACTTAACAAAACATATAGATGAGATAAAGTAAATGATTTTGCCGAAACTGACAAACATCCTATTAACCCATAGCACATTTGAAGTAAAATTGTCTAACAGTTATTCAAAGTCTTAAATTATCTTAAAGTTATTGAATAGTAGAAGGTATGAAGTGGGTCACTGGAGATTTATTTTTGAAATACCCAGAAGTAGAATAACAAAAGACATACCTTACCATTGTTCAATTCCTATTTTCTTGGTAATTCATCGTTATAATTTAATCTCCTGGCCACCCCTCCCACACAACACCCATAGCAAGGACTCCCACAAAAGTAGTATTCCTGAGTAGCTAGTGAAATATACCACGATCATGGCAAGAGAAAGGAGTCCCTAGAAGGCAGCAGGTATATTTGGTTTATTCATTTACTTATTTTGACATGTTGAGTGTCTGTTCATACATGAGCTATACCTTGAGACAAAGATACAATATTTTCGTATGTCTATAAAACATTTTAAGAAGGCCTCAGTAGAAGTAGGTAATCATACATCTCAGAAACTCAGAGCTTCTTTTGAACAGCTGCTGAGGTGTTCAATGTAATGGGTAATAAAAGAGGAAGAGATACAGCCCGGCAAGTCACCCAGTACCAGGAAATGTGAATTTGGAATATTAAAATTAAGAGCATTTTCTTTTTTTTTTTTTTTTTTTTGTGGTGCCGGGGATCGAACTCAGGCCCTTGTGCTTGCAAGGCAAGCACTCTAATCACTGAGCTAAATCCCCAGCCCCAAGAGCATTTTCTAAGGAGGTAGCTAGTCAAAGTTTAAGACACACACACACACACACACACACACACACACACACACACACACATATAACCACTAACCTTGGGGGTTTTAAAAAATATAGATACCAACAATAAATGTCTGTGTATTTGATTTGTTTATCAAGATGCTGAGATATCTGAAAAATTATCTCTGAAGCTCCCTCCAAAATTGGTACAAGATTCGGCCAGAGCTTATTTCTCAGTTTTTGGTAAGTTATTCAGCCCCCGAAGGACTTGGGACAACACCCACCACCGTGCTTCCACACCGCCACATTTTTTTGTTTTCAAACATAGTTTTTAACTGCACTTTATCTCTTTAACTTCTTTCTTGCACTTCTGTTTCCTCATTATCCACTTGGTTTCCAGCATATCTGACCTGCCATTCACACTATAATTCCTCCACATCAGCTATCTTTCAGATGTAAATATCACTGGTTTTTGATGATGACGACTGCTCTTACATCTCATATCTCCTTTCCAGGTGATATATTAAGTTCTTCCATAAAAAATACACAAAACCTCCTCCAGATGCCCTTTGGCTGTGGAGAACAGAACATGGTCCTTTTTGCTCCTAACATTTATGTACTGAAATATCTGAATGAAACCCAGCAGCTGACTCAGGAGATCAAGTCCAAGGCTATCAGCTATCTCAATACCGGTGAGCGAGGGATGGAACTTCTCTTTGTTGTTGCAAACATTCTGTCCTCAGGCAGGCTGGACATTCAGTGGGGAAGAAGAGCAGTCCTCTTGGAGGTCCTGCATGCTAGAGAGGTCAGAGCGTGTTGTGGACTCTCTGCCATAGCCCGTACGTGTCTCTGGCGTATCGCTGATACCTCACGAGTCATCTGGAATCTTCCTCTCCAGGTTATCAGAGACAGCTGAACTACAAACACCCAGATGGCTCCTACAGTGCATTTGGGGACCAAGGCGGCCAGAATCAGGGCAACACTTGGTAAGAAAAGGCACCCTATGCCAGACCTTGCACAGTATGTGCACCTCATGGCGGTCCCCCTGAGATCTTATGAGCCCCATTTCATAGAAGTGGAAACTGTTATCTATGTGTTAAGTAAATATCTCTTGATTGCGCAAATAATAAGTGGCAGGACTGAGTCTCTCAAGATTTATCTGCTCAACTCCCAAACACATTTTTGATTCCATAGAGTCATCATTGCTTTCTCATTTCTCCCACAGACTCAGCATAAATAAAACTCCTGGTTACTGAAGCTATTTTCCAGCATCCAGAGATGCTAGAACCTGAGACCTAGCCATCCCACCCACTACCTTATGTTACATAACACTGTTTTTCTAAGAAGAAATGCACAGGCCAATAGCAGATAATAAATGAAAAGGAGTCTGGTAGAAAGAGCAGCACAGAAGCCAGTGGGGTGTGGGGAAATTTAAGTTTTGAGGCAGTAAACATTGAGAAGAGGCTAGTGCATATAACAGGAGGCTCGAGGTGTTTTTTAATCTATAAAAGAAAGTCAGTGAAAGGGAGAAACCTCAGCAAGAGCGTGAAAGCATCTTAATCAACAACCTATAAGCAAGGTAGAGCCTGAACATCTGAAGCAACAAGGAAGCAAACCAGGTGGACGTTGGTAGTGGATTAGCGGCAGGTAGAGCTCAAGGAAAGAGGGTCCGGAGACTCCCCTGCTATGAGCACTCAGATCCCCTCAAACTGACTCACGAGTGTTGACGGGTCCCCGTGAAGCCTGCTTGGAACCAGTGGCTCCCACCCCATTCTTCTTCCCATCAGGCTCACAGCCTTTGTGCTCAAGATGCTTGCCCAAGCTCGAGCCTTCATCTTCATCGATGAAGCACACATTACTCATGCCTTCACCTGGCTCTCCCAGAAGCAGAAGGACACTGGGTGTTTCAGGAGCTCTGGGACACTGTTCCGCAATGACATCAAGGTGATCCTGTTGTGAGCTAGTTATGACCACGTGACTTATTCATCCGGGACAATTTTTTCTAAGGATAAAGATACATAAGGAGAAGGGACTGGAAAGCATGGGTGGATGACAGGTTGGAGATTAAAGCCACATACCAGAGGGGAGAGAGAAATGGGATCTAGGTTGGGAATGGACTTTGTGCGGGGGGGGATGTGGATGAGAAGAACTTCCAGGAACTGTGGAAGAGAAAGGACTGGTCATGGTAAGAGGACACGCCTTAAAAGGACTGCCTGAAGTGAGATTACTCTCTTTTTCCTCCCTTGTATTCACAGGGAGGAGTAGAAGATGAGATGACCCTCTCTGCCTATGTCACCATTGCGCTTCTGGAGAGCCCACTCCCTGTTACCGTAGGTCCACATTGCCGCTCCAGCTTGCCAGACTGCTTTGAAGCCTGCTGATCTATGGCTACACCACTCTTTGAAAGGCTAAATGGCAGCTTTCCTTGGGCACAATTCTGCACATCAGCTAATTTCTGACGAGAAGAATACACTTGTTTAAAAAAACCCTGGATTATGTTCCAAAATGAGTCCAAAACACGATTCCTATCATTATTCGTTTATATTTTGATTAGAAAATAATCTTTAAAAATGTATTTTTAAAGATTATTAGAAAAGGTGGTGAGAGAATGGATGGAAGGGTGGACAGATTGACAGGTGTGAAAAGCACTGGTCTTTCTATCCTGTAGTCTCTGTTCATTTCAGGACCTCTAGGAGCCCTTCCCCCACAGTTCACAGTACACTGTTCTTCCTCATAGCACCCTGTTGTCAGCAAAGCACTGATCTGCCTGAATTCAGCCTGGGAAACAGCAAAGGGGACCCGTGGCAGCCATGTCTACACCAAGGCACTCTTGGCATATGCTTTTGCCCTGGCTGGGAACCAGGACAAGAAGAAAGAAATCCTGAAATCACTTGATGAGGAAGCTGTGAAAGAAGGTGAGGGCATATGTTAAGATTTTTCTCTCCATTCATTTCTAGTGGATTGCAAAGGAGGAGAACATTGAATTCCTGAGAGTAAGTTTCCCTTTGGATTTACTGCACTATGAAATACTGAGATTTTGATGACAACTCATCCCACGGCAAGATGAACGTTCCTTTTATCGTCACACTTTCTCAGAAATATTTTGTTACGTAGTGTGTTAGCCTTCCTGTCACTGGCACAGTATACATCACACTTGCAACTTAAAGGAGAAGAGGTTTAATTTGGCTTACAGTTTTGGGGCATTCAGTCCACAGTCAGCAGGCTTCCAGGCAGAAACATCACGGTGGAGGGCTGATGGAGCAAAGATTCTTAGCTCCTGGCCACCAGAAAGAAGAGCAGGGGAGCAGAGGAAGCGAAGAGAAAGGTGCCAGGGATCAGATACAATAATCAAAGTCACACCTCCGTGACCTGCCCAGATCCATCCAGAGGGTGCCTTTCTACTTCCTTAGGTGGCTCTCAACCCAATCAAATAGACAATCCACCTGAATTGTCACACACACAGAACAAATCCGATAAAAGCAGTATTACGGGAAACTCGGGTATTTCAACCTCTTTACAAAGACAATGTAGTCGACATACTTTTCTTTATGACTCAAGATGAATAAAAGCTACTAAGAACCGTACAATAGGGACTATAGTCCATTACAATAGCTTCTGTGTTCTACTATTTTTATTATGACATTGAACTCGGCTGGTTTCATCTTTCATTTCAGCTAACCACTGAACAAATAGCTTTAGATTGGAAGTGAGTGAGCAAACCCGTGAGAAATCATGCTGTGTTCTCCTCACTAAGGCTACTAGAAGAACATTTGAGAAGATAACTCAGTTGATACCTTGTGAACTTCTGTCCTCAGTATTTTCCTGAACTACAGAAAATAATAAGCTCAACTTTTGGCACTGTGTTAATACATTTCGAAAGCTACTCCAACTTTTTATATGTATTTATGTTTATATAAGATCATACTTTAAATCCGATTAGTTTTAATTGTTCTTCTATC